>LR749846.1:564047-616229 GCA_902729485.2 Mus minutoides
TCACACAGGCTCCTAGAACCAATAAATATAACTGCTGTAAAAATAAACTGTGTATTTAGAATCAGAGAAAGAATAAGACATTTCCTTCAGTCTTGTATCCCTGATGTACCCCAGGCTTCAACAGGTAGGCCTAGTCCAATGGTCAAAAGATATTAGTCATACAACAAAATCAAGAGTTGTGAATCTGGGAAAGGAACAGATGGGTAGAAGCAAGGAGACAGGAATCAGAAGGAGAAAAGAGAAGGCTGGGGGAGGGAAGAATTACCAGAATGAATTGCATATACCTATGAAATTGTCAAAAAACTAACTTAATAAAAGAGAGTAAAAAAAAAAGTGGTATATTGTCTGCACAGGCCAAATGTTGTTTTGGTGTGTATAAAGAGAAATTCGTATACAGAAATATTAACAAGTAAAGTAATTTGTCTTTTCTGTGATGTCTAAACGCATTCCTTCTCAATCTTTCCTGGAATGGAACACATTAGACATCTATCTGTCCGGAACATCCAAGTATTTATGACCCATGATAATATGAGATAAAGTTACACCTTCTTAGAATTAATGCCAACTTGAATTTTAAAAGGCATTACTGGTTTGATGTTTTCCTCACATCACGGTGACTGAAAATAAAAACAGAAGAAAGCTCGTCATTTAGATGTATAGGTAGGAGTCTCTCACCTCAGGTTCTAGTCTGAGCCCTTAGGTATTACAACATATGGAAATTATAAACTAGGCACCGTCTTTAAGTTGCTTAATGGGATTTATCTGAAGAAAGTGTATATACATATACATATATGTGTATATACATATATATGATTTACTATATACTTTTATACACATATTTACTTATATATACATATGCAATTATATATATTTATTTACTTTTATACTTATACACACATTTATACAAATCTAGTAATGACTTAGGGAGCTTCTAATAGTATGGGACATGTGCCTGCATGCTGTGATGTGGACTTAAAGGATGCCTGATTATTGCAGATGTGGAAACAGCAGCGAAGAAATGAGTTCTTTTTAGGAACTCTGGTTCTTCTTGTCAAAATAGACTGCTAAATGCAACCTTCTGTTCTCTTCAGTGGGATTTTTCTCAAAGATAATGTTTGCAACCAAATGAGTTCATATACCCTTATGCCCTTTATGCTTCCCTATGTGAATAATTTTAAGAAAACACAGTCTAGAAGTTAACAAATTCACACCCATCATTCTGGTAATTTCTGTCATGAATTTTGATTACTAGTTTCTATTCTCACTCTCTGAGTTTTTAGTCATTAGGATTTTTTTGTCATTTTGTTTTGTTTTGTTGCATGTGTGTGTGTGTATGCATGTGTGCGTGTGTGAGTATGTGTATGTATATATGTATGTGTATTCATGTGTGTGTGTGTGTGAAGGGGATGTGTCCATGTGAGTGTAAGTACCCATGAAAGGCTAGAAACATCAAATCCTCTAGAGCTGGATTTATAAGCAGTTTTAACTCATCCAATGTGAATCCCTACAAAGTTTTTGAGCTAAGACACTTTCCAAGCTAAAACACACAAAATTATTTTATAAAGAATAAAAAAGTTAGACTGGCAGCAAACAAATGAGTTGGGGGCCAGTTGTGGGTGTTCTGACTGGGGAAGGGGCATAGAGCTCCCAGGGCATTCAAAAATGAAGTCAGCACAACTAATAGGTCATAGAGAGATTCAGGTGCACAGTGCTAGCCTTAGAGTGCCATGTGATGCATTCTCTGTGGGTCTGCACGTTTCTCTCATTTCTGTGGAAGTGACACTTCAGTAGGTTTCCCAATAGCAATCATAGCAGGCACAATGATGTGCTCTCTGGAGTGTGTTCTCCTTTTCTGACAACATAGCTGATTTTCCCTAATGAGCCTTTTGTTGTCAATGTGGCTTTTTATTAGCTATTGCTGAACTACTGTTAGGTCTTTGTGTCCTCGGATTATGTCCTTTAATGTATCGCTGCATTTCTTTGCCTCAGTGCAACCAGTTTCAAGAGACTTGACTAACTGGCCAAAGCCTTTATGTGAATGGGTAGCAATATTTTTTTTATGGGATGGAGGTTTCCTTTACTGAGAGATTAATGAAAAAATAAGATTTCTTTATTAAATGCTGGGACTTGAACCCAAAACCTTGCACGTGCAAGTGGGGCTGTGCCTATAAAAGGAGAATTGTATTCTTCTCTTCCTTTTTATGGGTTTTGTTTTGTTTTGTGTTTGTCTTGTTAAAGAGAAATGCTACCTCTAGATTACTGAAAACACTCAAGGAAGAAGTGAAGATACCATCATACATGACAAGGGAAGGAATCAACCTCCACCCTGATTCCTGATGTGGTTTAAAATAATAAAAGATTCAAATATTTTGAAATAATAGCATTTCCAAAATTAGTAAAGCACCAGAAAAAGAAAGGAATCAAAGTTAGTTGTTTATAGTCAAGTTGAAATTGCCTAATGGAAGAATGTGTTTCCATTGTAAGTCTTAACATATATTTGACATATTACCATCATTTTCATAGACATTATCATTTTCTTTAGAATAATGAAATATGAAAAACTCTAATCAATGATTGATTTTACAAGAAGAAATAATGATAATTTTCCAAATTAGCGAGTATTATACATACACGATTGAATCAACTTTTAAAGTGGCATATCATAGTAAGCTTATGAGATATACATGTGCAGTTTGCTGGCAATATGAGCTCCTGTATAGAAGCAAACGTTTGTTTCAAGCTATATATGGTTTGGAACACCTGGCCTTCTTGGGGCAATAAATCACGCCCTCTTTCCCACTTACACTCGGCAGCAGTGAGAAAGTAAAATGAATGGAAATCGACTACCACTGTTATTTCTGCTACAGTCGGCTATTTTGTCCAATGTGGCCCTTACCTTCAAGCATGTAGACTGAACAATTGTATCATGGGATATCTCATAAGCTGATGGTCATGCTCCACTTAAAAACCATCCAAAAATGTATACACCCTGCAGAAATATCAGTTCCTTAGGGATAGGAAAGAGCAAATGCGGATGGAGTGACACAGAGACAGGGTTAGTGTCGAGAGTGCACGAAGACAAGGTGGTATTCACGCTCACGTTTCCAGGTGTCTCTTCCAAGCTTCTTTATTACAATATAAAGGAGTATGGAACAGAGTGAATGGAAGAGCAAAGAATGGTTAGTTGGTGGAATTGTTTACACAGGGAAAATCAGGAGTAAGAAACATGTCCTCAGAGGTATTTTGTAAAAATTAAAAGGCAGACATAAATTATAAAAAGAAAGTTTTAAAGAGAAAAATGTGAGTTTCAACTCTTTATTGACATTATAAATATATCAAACAAACTATATACACGCCCACACACAAATACATACTACACACACACACACACACCCACACACACACACACACACACACACATGCATGCTCATGTTGTAAGGGGTGGCTTTACTACCTAGAAGAGTGGAAGTGATTCCCAGAAATTTAACCAGAGTTAAAAAAACCATTGAACATTTACACCAGAGACCTAGACAACCTATTTTTTTTCCCAGAAATGGTTCTGTGCACTGCAGAGACAAAACCAATTGACGTTCCTGACAAGCTACCCTTGGGAGGATTGAGTTCTCACACTATGCTTCACCCCTATACCAACCGACTCCTAATCTCATCATCAAATGCAGCCTAGTCTTTAGATGCACTCTTCCCTTCTATACATCGACAGGATGTCCCAGTAAAACTGTTTAATGTGGATGCTTAAATAATAGAATATGGGGAAATATCTAGGAAAATACCTCATCATGTAAAAAACTATGTGAGATTCATATGCTCTAAGGATGTCTAATACTGTTGAAAGTGTTTTCTCCCAATAATCCAAAGAAGAGAAGCTGAAGCTCTCTAGCCAAGGCGTTTTTGCTATATATTATTACTCAGTTTACAGAGCATTTGTTGAGGAATCTTGGTTTAGTTGTGAATGTTTTATTACTTTCCTCCATTCTCTTCTATTCTTGGCTCTTCCACTAGTTTCTACCCTTTGCTATCCACAACAGTGGACAGCAGATCAGCCATAGCATACAGCTGCAATAACTTAAAACGGCCACTATTCAGAGCCTTTTAAGAAGTGTATAATTGAGATCAAGAAGGCTAGCCCTATATGCTGGACTAATTTTAGCATAAGAATATAAATTATACATCAAACAGACATCTATTGGCTTAGCTTTTAAAAAGGAGTCTGGGACAGATTGATCAAGGCTTTCAAATATCCAAAGAAGCTTGTCAATGTTCAGAGAGCCATCTTCAAGACATAGAATCTTCTTGCATTCTTTTTTTTTGTTGTTGTTGTTGTTAAATTTTTGTCATGATGTGGGGAATGAGGTATTGCATCAACCACTGTAGGTGATGGTAAACAACAGAATCTGAATGGTAGGCCAGTTCTAGGCTGGAAGACAGGAAGAGCTGAAGTTTGAGTGTAAGGACAACCAGGGGCTGGCTGACTTCTCATCAACTCAGCAAACATGCAGATTAGGTTTTTCTGGGAACCCCCTGGTGCCACTGCATGTGATTTATTTGCACAACTGTGTTTTGCAAGCACTTTTATTAGAGAGTTGACAGCCATTAGAAGGTGATGAACCCAAGTATGAGAAGATGGAGTTTACATTTTCAAAGATGAATTCAGGAACTCATTCACATGAGTTTCTTCAGGTTTCCTGAAATGAGATACTAGGGTTGGAGTATGAAATGTAATGTTGTTAATCGAGGAAGTAAAAATAAGCAGCCCTTTCTTCCTTAGCCCTGTCCTTGCAGACAAACCAATCAGTGTGGTTTTAGGCTAAATGTAACGTTATGCCTATGAGTATAAAACACACCTGTAGTCCACATGAGAAGAACGCTCACTGCTCACTAGTCATCCTTGATACTCGGGAGCCTCCTCAAAGAAGGGATGGCGATGCTCATTCCAGCAACTCTCGTAGCTGTTCTTCCTTGATAAGGATCCCATTTCCACAAGAATATTTAAAAGTAACCACCGCCACCAACAAAAAGGATTGTGCTTTTCTGTATGTAGAACACAACACAATAGGTTGGACCAGATCAAGAACTTTATAGTGGAGTTGCAGTTATTTGCACATGAGAGACAGTCTGTTGCCACTCACTAGAAATACCAAAACAGAAGAGCAGATTTCTGCAAGGGTCTGCCTGTTTCCTAGGTTTGTACTCACTGGGCATGCAAAACTAGAAGTACTTCACTGTTCATGCACATATACACATCTCACCATATGGGCTGAACCCTGATAACTTTAACACATTTAAGCAGCGTGTCCCTCATATCCTGATTACAACAATGCCAAAGAATCATTTAACGATTATGTCATTTCTATCTGTAAGAGCTCAAAGCTGGTCATGTGCCCACTCTTCTCAATGGTATATATTACTTGGTGACTTTTCTAATCTACTTTGGTCTTTGAGAATTTCTCTTGGTTTTTAACTTAGAACCTGGAGAAAACAATAGAAATATTTTTTTTTTCTTGAAGAACATGTGTCCACTGTGTATCCAAGTGTATTTAGCTTTTATAAAAGAGTAAGAACCCTCGTCTACAGTGTAAGCATATAAACACTCATAGTCCAAGTTTCCTATCATTATGGGGAGCTATTGCTGGTCCCATATACCTTTCATGTTTGCTTATGCTCTCTCCTCCTATTGAAATGACTTTTTCTTACTTCTTTTTGAACATTCAAATGCAGTCCAACTGAGATCGAATCATCTAAGATTCATTTCCCCTAACCGTACTTAACAAATAGAATCCCTTTAAAGTCCAATGACTTTATAGCTCTCTCCTGTTCATAGTATTTACCATATTTTCCTTTTGTAGTATCTCTTCATCTTTTGAAGACTATTCCATAAATAGAGGTCTCATTTACTCAACAGAAGCCCTTGATACAGTGAATGCCAAGTGAATGTTTATTGAAATGTTGAATTAATGGGTAAGGACTTAGGAGAAAAACAACCATGAAGACATCAAAGAGGCAATCCTATGACTGAAATATCTCTAGAAATATTGAAAGTACCAAGTTCTTTCTGCCTGAATGATAGCATTCAAAGAGCCTTATTTATTTCAACAGTCTGAATAAAACTACCCTTTGTAATTGAAATTCAGATTGGAGTTGTTTGATTTATATTATATAAATTCATTTTCCTAAATTTCCATGACTTTGTAAGTCTATGTTCAACAAATGGCCAGTATTGAAGATAATGGCATCAATCATTACAGAGTACAATGGTGAGCTCATCAAATAAGCCATGGCGCAGGCATTTTAAAATAGAAGTACCATTATATGACCAGGAGAAGAGATGACTGGGAAGTTCAAGAAATAAATATAAGCCAAAGAGGTCATGTGATCTATACACTTCTGTGTCTGATTGTTAACTATTTCTTTTCAATCAACAAATATTTATTGATCCCACATTTAACTCCTAGTAGTCTTCTCACTGTGGAGGAGAAGATGGTAAACAGATGGTTAACAAAGTTTCTAGCTCACCATACAGACATATTAGAGTATATGTGCCATAAACACTGAGATGAGAAAACAGTGAAGGTGAGCTCTAAGATTATATGCATATGTGTTGAGAAAGATACACCTAAGAAGTATTTTACCTAAGTCGTGAACAAAAATGTTTGGGGAAAATATCAACTCCAGATTTTTCCAGACCAGAAATACAGGAGTATAAATGGCCTGAAATATAAACGTCATTATGTTGAACAGGGTCAACATAAGAAGAACAAAGAGGTCATCATAGTCAAAACAGAGTGATTAGAAACCAAAAAAAAAAAAAAGAAAAAAAAGAAAGAAAGAAAGAAAGAAACAAACAAACAAACAAAGAAGGTGGTAAGAGGCACAATGAAGAAGTGAGTGGGTGGGTCACATAGGGTAAGATTTGAGGTTTTATTTTAAAGCTGTTAAAAAGTTTGAACAGTGGTCTGTGCGATTTCTCTTTTTATGCCAACAAGACATCATGACTGGTGTTGGAGAACAGGTCTGGAGGGATTGTGTAAGGGTGAAGAGGGAGCCTATTTAGAACAGTGTGCCTCCCCAGGGTGTGCACAGCAGTGTAGATGTCAAGAAGTAGCTGGAGCTAATTTCAATAGTTAAATTGGCATCAAGGTTTTATTTTTCCCCAAGACTTGTACTAAGGTTCAACTCTATGTTGATTTAAGAAGTGTCCTTATGAGAAGGTTCCATTGTATAACATTCATAGGATAATTATTCTCCAACTTATTCTCCAGGGAGCTCAATGTCAGGATTAACCCAGCTCTCGGAGAGGTCTGGTGACATGCTTTGTGTCACATGTCATGCCAGATCCCAGAGCTTCAAAGCTACTGTTCTGTCCACCAAATTTCACATTTTCCCTGTGTTTTTATTCTACACATCTAAGAAGAGATTTGAGTTAATGTATAAAGTATTTTGAGCAGAATTTGGAAAAGATGAATGTTAAAGGACTGGTTTCACAAAGAACTTCTAATTTGTTTTGAGAAAATGGGCAGAATGATTTTCAGCTATGCTTTGGATTTTGTGTACTAAAAACCTATGCGCAGCAAGTCATTTTGAGCAAATGCAGCTAACATTCTGTAGAGGGCTATGCTGAGTCTCTGTGAGCCATGTTGCCTGTGTTACTTGTGTTTCAGATATGTGTATTTCAAATTTGCATAGTCATAAAAAGGGTACCCAGAGATACACTAAACAAGTTGTTAAATGTTAAAATATGTTTATTGCTAGTTCTACTTATTGGCATATTTGCTTATTCTGATACATCATCCAAGGATTTTTTTCTCCCAAAATACCTCTTTAACCAACCATGCATTTCTTGAACACATTAATAAATTTGCCAAATGATTTCATTAAAATGACCATATTGTACTAGAGAATGCATATCAGAACAACAGAGTTCCTGCTTATTCTTTTCTTATTATTCCTGAATACAATTTTAATCATTTTTAGGCACCTAGGAGTTTAGCATGCTAGCACATTTTACAGCTTCTCAGTTTTAATCAGGAAATACAGATACTGATACTAAAGTCTTTCCTCTCACATGCATGTGTGTCATTCCCCTGCCCCCCCCCCGCGTTCCCCCCCACAATGTTCATTTCACATACTCTAGGAGGCTCACCTCTGACTCATGGGGACTCTCTACCTCCTGAGTTTAATATTCACTTTATTCTTTTTTGTAACCTCCTCCTCCTCTGGAAACTCAATGTGCTGTGCACCATTTACAGCCTTCATTTGCTCTGCCAAGAAAGAAATAGAATAACAGAGAGTTGGACATGAAACATGCTTTCTAAATAATCAGTGAAGTTCAACCTAACAAGCCCCTCCCCAATAAAAAGCCAAGTAAAGCAAAGCAAACAAACAAAGAACCCCATCTTTTCCATTAGTCATGGGAAGCTAAATAATTGATTATTTAATGATGTTTAGCAATGGCTTATTCTTAAAGCACAAGGAGTGGGCATCTTGTATGTTTGTATGTGTTCAAAGATAATTTAGCCACTTCTCTTCTCTAGTAATGATGTGTTGGGTGTTTCTTTATTCCATTTAGGTTTTTTGTTTGGTTGGTTTTTTGTTTTTGTTTTTGTGTTTTTTTTTGTTTTTTTTTTAACAAATTCTGTCCTTAGTTTGGTTTGACTTACTGATGAGAGGAAGTATGTAAGTGTGGGAGGCAGAAGAGTGCAGGGAGTAGGAAGTTCTTCTTTTCTTCTGCCTGAGGTTATTTGTGTTTAGTAGAATAGGGAAGGACTGCCTAGAATAGACAAAGAAGCCTCCTGAATTGTACAGACTACCCTCAGCAAGGAGAGCCAACAGCAGGCGGAGCATTTTCTATGAACACTGCCATCCCTTACAAGGTGTGTCCGTTTTGTTCCAATGAAAACTCCATTTCTCTTTAATGTTCCCTTGTTGGAGGGAAGGGAAACCCGGAGCCTTTTCTTGCTGCAGAAGCACTACAGTGCATGCGCACACACTTGCTGAAATGTAGTTTGTAATCATTTGTTCTGTCAGAGCTGTTGATGCTCGATTCTGTCTCTTTGGAGATAATGTTTATGAAATTCCGGCATGCTTAAGCACTGTTGCAAATTTTATATAATTTGAAAAGATTATAGAAGAGTTGAATTTCTTTTTTTCTGATGATTCCAGTAGGTACGGAGAAGAGGATAATAGAATGTGGTAACATTCTTCAGGCTCAGGGTCCAGCAGGTTCCAATCTCATTAAAATATTCTATCTCTTAAAACTGCAAATATTTCAAATATTTAAATTTACTAAGCCCATAACAAGCATACAAGATATATTTTCACAGAACATCAAGCCATGGATGAATTCTTCTTAGGCTACAGCTGGGAAACTAACAACATAACATGAAAATAAAGAAATCATTTTGGTAAATATAGTGTACTGTTAATCAATCTGCTATAATCGACAGTGTTAGGAAAAATTCCCTTTTAAAACATATTGCTTCATGATGAATGATAAAAAAAATTACTAAAGGAAAAAAATGAATAAAATTTCAATGGTATTGCTTTGAGCATTATAGCAAAATAATTTTTAGTCTAGAATTATAGGAGTTAGTATGATAACCTAAGGGTGGAGGCAGAATTTTGTCCTCCAATACCCCTCTTCTTCTTTGATATAAAGGACTAAAGATGACTGTTCCTACCCTAGGAAATGTGAAAATCCAGTGAAGTGATCAGATTTGCCAAATATATAGGCACACCAGCTGTTTTTAGGAGTGATTGGTACTTAGGTAGGGAACTAAGAGTCTCTAGACACAGGCAGAGCTGATTTGCCTGCTCATCTGTAGGTGGGAGTGAGCAAGTCCCATCACCCTGAAGAGCAGAACTGAAAACTCTCATGAGCAGCTGCAGCCCACGCAAAATGGCGTAGCACCCATTCCATTCAAGAGCTGCCCGCGCATTCTCTCATTTTCTGCGAAGGAAAGCACGTGTCTCATGTGAGAATAAGTTTTCAACAAATCATTTTTTTCAGGCAACAAGCAAAATTTGAGATGAATCACATGTGCTTGGATTTTCTACAGACGATTCTGAGAATCCAGAGTTCATTAACATTGGGACTATTTTCAGGCAACATTCTTGTTTCTTACTTAGATTTAAATAATAATAATAATAATAATAATAATAATAATAATAATAATAATACAACTTGTAGTTAAAATTGCCTTCTGAAATGCTATAGACTTTTGTCAAAAACCAACAGGGCTCAATTAGTTTTTAAAAATGTATTATAGGTGGGGTTGTTATGAATACTTGTTAAGCCACTAAGATAAATGCTGTATTTTTGCTTTCTAAAATTAGAATTTATAAACACAATTTTCCATGTCTAGCCAAGTGGATTTGATTCTATTTGTAAATGGTGGGAAAGGGGCAGCTGAAGGAAGAAATTGTCTGGGAGCAATGAAACCTTACTGGCTCTTGTTATGAGGCAGACAAGTCTTTTTAATATATCTTGAGTAGATTCTGTTATTTATCATGGGAAAATCAGTGTTAATCTGATATTTAATTACATTATATATGTCCATTCCTGACCTATAATTATACTGCCTGTAAAATTTTAATTGTTAGTTCAGTGCAGGGCCATTACAACCATCAGTTGTTTATGATTGAAAAGATGTTAAAAATTGCCCCTCTGTCTTAATAATTTCTGCTGCTAGCACATTATTAACAAAATAACATGGTTTCCTCCTGTATGCCCAGTGTATATTACAGGTTACAGTGTTTAGAAAAAAAAAAAAAAAACAACAAAGACAGGAAATGTGTAGGGATGTGGTCAGTTAAATACACAAAAACGCAAGACAAAAGGATCCCCAGAATTTGAAAGAACATCCCTGTTTGGGGAACTGTGAGACTGTCTTAGATGTTTGCTTGATGATAAGCAATCTTCAGAAGGAACAGGAAGGGAATGTCCAAACTTCTGAATTATCTGAAAGAAATACACCAAAGCTCTAGCTACTTCACTCCTCTTCCACGTACCCTGTTCATGAGGATAGCCCAAGTCCCAGTTGATACTTTTCAAACTGCAGAAGCCTTCTGGCTCCCACTACAAATTTGTTCTGTACCAGATGTGTTACATTGTTGCTAAGGCTAATTCTTGCTAGCTTCCTTCTATATGCAAGCATTTTTATCTCTTTTAAGTATCTACTGAAGAAAATTTGTACATGAACAAATAGCAGACTGAAGACCCGGGAAGCAGATTCTCGGTGTTTTTGAAACAGGTTACTAAAAAAAAAGAGAGAAGCAGAAGAAAAATAGAAGAGAAGACAGAGGAACCATCTGTCACTCACTGAAGGGATGAACAAACAGGAGAGTGAAACTCTGGTGTCCATATTGTTTGAAACAGAGCTGAGATCATTTCCGTAGACCTAAATAAGGACTTCGCTTCATAAATCTTAGCTCTTCAGTCAGGGGTTGTGTATACTCCAGTCAGTCATCCCTCCACTGACTAACAGCCCCTTTTGATATAGACATTTCTCCAAGTCCAGGGAAATACATAATACTAGAGTGCATACACTATAACATTGTTTTCTTCTACATGTCATTTTTAAGAAGTAAAACAAGCTTTGTCGTTTTGTGTTCTGCGATGGATTCTCCAACTGTAACTCAGGCTGCCCTAGGTCTCACCTGGAGACTAAGGTTGCATCCAAGTATGATGCTCTTCTTTGTCTCAGTCCCCTGGTGTGTGGATGATACACAGAGCCACCACTATAGTCTAGTACTTTCCCAGACCAAGAATATGATTTGGTGTGACAGTTATGCAGAAGGCTTTTTGTGGTTCTCTTTTTAAAATATACTAAATTTCCCCTGTTAGTTTCTTTGAGGGACTTAAGCATTATGTTCTACTGGAGTCAACGGAAGGAAGAACCATCTACCCAGCCACCAACTGTTGTACACAACCTGAGAAGTCATCCTCACCAGGTCTTGGTGGCTTTGATCACTCTACGAACACTAACTCATAGCAACTACATGCTTCTTAGGACAAAGGATTTTCACAAATGAACATCTTTAAATATTACAGCATGAGCATATGACAGTGAATATAAATAAATAATTTAAATTTCTTCCTCCTCTTCTTCATCTTCCTCCTCCTCCTTCTCCTCTCTCCCTCTCTCCTTCTCTCCCTTTCTTTTCCCAATCTCGGACTGTTCCAACCCACACACAGCACTCACTTTATTAAATATCTATAACTACAGCCCTCATTGTCTTTCAGGTAAAATTATATAGTAGTTAAACTAATAAATAATAAACTCTGAACTTTATCCTTAAAAAGCTTCCAATGAAGATCTTTACTTTAAAAACAAGGAACATATTTTATGCTTTCTAAAATATCAACTTACAACTAGCGTGAATTTGTCTCTATGGAGATCTGAGAGAATAGTACACTATTGAAACTTTGCTAATAATCAGTCCTGTACATTGTCCATCTTATCCTTAACAAAATATTTCACTTTAATTTTTGCATATATTTCTCACCTCTAAGCTTTCTAAAATTAGAAAATTTCTAAACCTAGAAAATTATCTTTTCTTTGGTTTAGAAAAACTATATCTTTATTTTGTCCAGCTTGACACAGTTGCATTCTTATTATCCCAATTTAAGTGTTTTTTTAAATACTCATTTCATTGCTTAAAATTCACACAGATAATGTAGATTCTAGGTAGATAAATTGAGACATATTCACTTCTTTTTATCCATATACATACACACACTGGAGCATGTGTGCATGCTTGTGCACGAATGTGTGTGTGTGTGTGTGTGTGTGTGTGTGTGTGTGTGTGTGCACATACACACTAATATTTAGGCCTATTTAATGTTTAGTGCAACTTCTGAGCTCTAAATTTATAGTTGCTGAAGGGTTGGCTAAGATGGCAAGGTTTACAATTCCAGGGTCATCTATGTGCATGTGCATTACATATGCCCTGCCATGCAGACCATTGTCTAGTCTCATCTTTCTGTAGCTCAGGCCTGGTTTGATATCTGCAATTCCCTGGTATCGTGGAAATGTGTCTGCTCTGATATCATGGGCAGCTTGCATTCTCATTTATAGTAAATGGACCTAATAAATGAAACTGGCCCTCACCTTGGTTAGCTTTCCTTCTTTTCCTCCTCATCTTACAGAAGTAGGGATGCACTTTTAGTTGGGTTGCGTCTTATGTTTAAACTTTGCAGGGCAATCGCCTTTCTCTTACAGGCTTTTGTTTCCCCTTAAAAGAGGAAACGATTCACTATAAGTATTCAATGTAAATAAAGCAGCTAATTCTGCTTTTGAAACTTCAAACTTTGAGATCGAATCCAACATTTCTAAAAAGAAAAAAGAAAACAAAACACCAAAACCCAGGGACACCATGCATCACTTCAGTTTGCTGCTTTCAAGGTCAGAGCTGGGATCAGACAGTCCACATTTTTTGATACAATTAGAAGATAAAGACCTGTCAGTTCTCAGAGAGCTTAGCCCAGAGCTCTGTGCAGAAGTGGGTCAATCGCCCTGCCCTGTTATCTGTCTAATTAATGATGCATTTAGTTAGAGACTCATAAATCTTCTCATCCATTTCTCCAAACACCTTAAATGTACCCAGCTTCCCTTACTAGGCATTACCATCTCCAATAGGATACAGTGAGAATGGGTCTTGAACATATTAAAATAATATTTTTAAATTACATTGTCTTCCCTCATAATTACTTGCCATTTTTTTTCTGCCTAACTATTAACTATATCAGTTGTCTAAGATCCCTTGCAGAAATGAAGACTATGGGAGAAATGGCTGAACTCTCCCTAGCACATGTCCTGGACAGTCGGGAATGGAAAATGAATACTCATTTACTCCCAGGGATGATGGGAACACACATCTCATAAGTCTTTCCAGTTTGAACTACTTGGGTACCATAACAGAATCCTTGAGAGTAAATGAATGAGTACTTGGGTACCATAACAGAATCCGTGAGAGTAAATGAATGAGATGCTCTTGCTTCTTTCCCTGCTTTCTTTTATGTTACTGTTTGGGATTCATTTGTACACAAGAATCTGTTCACCAGTTCCCTGTTATTAATTATGTAAATGGATTTCCTTAAAATGTTAGGGATACTCTTATAGCTCATGTTCAAATACTTCAGGCAAGATACTGATAAGCTCCTTAAGTTCCACAAAGCCATATGCTCATTTGAAATACATTGTTTCTTCACCTACTCCTCAACTTATCTCTCCCTGAAATGAAAAGAAAGAGAGTAGCAAGCCTCTACCCAGTTATGAGCTATTGATATGTGAATTCTGAACTCTAGTCACAAAACTGAGTTGCAAAAGTCAAATAAAATAGTAAAGTGCTAAGAACCACAATGTATTCTAATATAAATCTACAAACAGGAAAAATATTGATTTGCTGCGTGATGTATTATTACTAATCTTTTCTTCTGCTTAGTCCATGTTAGCATATACTTTGTCTTGTCTCTGTTTCTCTCAGTCTCCCTGTGTCTCTCTTTTCTCCCTCCCCGACTTCTGTTCCCTCTCCATTTTCTCTAAAATATGAGCAAATATATTTGCATACATTAAAATCATAAAGAACCCAAAACATCTGGAAATTTTAGAAGCAAAGCAAAATAGTCAAAGAAAAAAAAAACCCAGTTTTAAAAGGCAGATGTTTAATTGTGCTGTCAGTTTTGTTTCAAGGGCACAAGAGCAGAAATAACCAGAAGTCAATGGGAGAAAATTAAAATACTTTCAGGAGCCCTTGCCAAGGTAAAAGCAGTGAAATTGGTAGCACAATATGGACAGGGCCTTTCTAGACTGATATCTGAAAATGTTACCATGTGCAATTTCATAAATTAGCTATTTCAAATGAAAATCCTTTTCATTAAAGGACACAATAAAAGTTTTTCATACTCTCTCTTCCCTTTGGTCGTCAACATCAGGCGGTTATTTGGGGTTTGTCTTTCATCAATGACAAGCTCTTTCCCCCACCCTTCGGGCCCCATTTCTAAGACTCTGATAGTGCTGAGTGGCCAGAAATTACAGATGCAGGACATCTGACAAATGACTGCCAGGCACCTCCCCCAGGGCCTTGGCAGTCACAGCTCCTGCCGGAACACGCCTGAGCACAGCGAGCCTTCTAGACAAAGACACAAAGATTCCATTTTCTCAAGGAAAAATAGATTTCATGTGTAAAACACTGGTGAGAAAAACTCAAAGCTGACACACATGTGCGGTCTCCAAGAGGCGGGGCTGAATGGCTCGGAAGACTCGAATTTCACTTGATTGCATCAAAGCCTAACAAATATTATTTAACTCAAGAGAATTTCAGGCAGACTGTTAAAAAAAAAAAAAAAAAAAAAAGACAGGCGGCGGTAAGATATTTTATTTGTTGAAGCACGTGGTTAAGAAGGCAAAAGAATCCCGAGCTTAGTAAGAATTCATACTTGCTCACATCCTGGAGCCTACAAAGTAAGAAGATTTTTTTTTTTAATTAAAACCTTATTGAATCAAAGGGTTTAGCAAGATAGTATTAAATTCCTACGAGTATGTTTCTAGTGAAAAGAATCTCCTCACAGTAGCCCCAGGATATCATTACTGGAGAGGCAGCGAGTACTCTATTACACATAAACCTTGGCGTCTGTCTCAGCCTTCCCAAGCATGCAGGTTTCATCTCGTGGGCCCAGAGCCCTGGCTTCCAAGGCGAAGGCCATCTGCTTGGCCTCCCCATCATGCCAAGCAGTGTGTAGGTGCAAAGGCTGGGGCTGGGAGACAAAGGATGTCTACTGAGAAAGATTATGGTTTTCTTCCTGTCTGCCTGGACAGCCGTCCCCACTACTCAGAAGAGTTCAGTGTTTGCAGAAAACTTAGCTTAATATACTTGAGAAAGTGAGCCCTTAACAGGTTAAAATATAATTAATAGTAGCTGTCAGGGGTAATAGACCAAGAAATTGCATTGGGAATGTTTTGATATTTTTAAAAGTTGTATAACACATTTAAAAACAAATAAACACCATTTGTACTTTCCTGTACCTTTTACAAGATCCCGCAATTCTTAAATTTCTTTATCTTCAAGAAATGTCAGGGTAAGAAAGAGAGAAAGAGGGAGGGCAGGGGGAGGGGAGGGAGGCAGAGAGGCATTACAAAACACTTTAGAATTCAAAACGACATCATGAAGGATAATGCGGCTATTAAGTAATCATATAAGTATTTTATCTAAACTCTCTATTCACACACACACACACACACACACACACACATATTTTAGGGCACTAGCTATTATCAACTGGAAGGATATTAGCATCTTAAAAGATATTACTAATATTAGTCATCAAAATTGATACTCCATATGTGGTGTTAAAATGACCCACCTAAAGGGAACTGAAAACATCAGTACGCGTGTGGGAAACAAACTCCAGCTTGGTTGGAAGCATAACTTTTATTCTCAATTAAACCATGTCGCAATCTGCCTTTGATGTCATCTCAGTACTCCTGCCTAGAATATGAAGAATTCTGCAAGTTGCAGCTCACCTTTGGAGATCTCCCTCTCTAAATGCAGATGTATGTGCTGAGGGGAAAGGACGTGAAATATTTATTGTTTTAAAAACTTAAGCGTGCACTATGCTAAGAGGCTCTATCTCTCTTGCTCGTTCATTGGCATAAAGCAGTCCAGGGCTCTGGACTGTGGCTACTGCAGTAACGATGGGTGTGTGTTCTTCTCATAATATCTCAACATTCTGTATCTTGAAGTGCAATACTCTGCTTTAAAATTTCTTGAAGTGTAAAAACAATGCTTACTTAGCCCTGTTGATTTGCTCTATCCGACCTTGACCACTACTCTGCTAACTGTAATGGAATCCTTCGTGACACAAGCTGAAGGAGATTGGCATGAAGGGAAACTTCCAGCTAGAAAACAGGCCCCTTCAGCTCCTCCACACCCAGGGGGGCCTCTGCCAGGAGGACAAGTCAAGTGGTTAGTACCCTGAGTCATACTGCTAGCCAACAGGATCCTCATTCTCTCTCTTGAGCTGGAGCCTCAGAGACCAGATCCAAAAGACAGTGAAAGCAGTCTATCCATGAAAAAGACTGGCTACGAGGTTAAAAAAAAGATAGCATTGAAGAAAAACAGCCACAACCACAGTCTTTGGGAATAAAAATAAGAGAAATACATTTAAAAAAATTACACAACAATCAGCCTAAGAAAATCAATAATCAGCAATAAGATACAATGTTTTTTTGGAGGGGGGGTGAGGCATTATTTATTTATTTTTCCTTTTGTCCTAGTTTGTTAGAATTCTCTAAATCAATATTGAGAGGAAACGCTTTTACATTCAAATCACATTACAGAGTCGCAATATTTCTTTCCTGAAAACTCAAAATTTCAACAAAGATCACAGGCTGTGAGAACGGTAGAAAAAGAGCGTGATGTCACTAGTAAGGTTGACTCTTCAGAGAAATGAGATGATAAAACGCTAAACTATATATTTAAGATATTTTAGAATACAAGTAGATTTCATTGATAATTGAAGCATTTAAAAATATTTTAGATGCTTTGTGGATAGGAATATACAAGATTATTTTTCCGTGGAAAAGGCATATTCATAGTTAAATCATAGTCTGGAGGTAGCTAAAAATATTAGCTTACCTTTAACAGGGACTCTTGTAATTGAAAAGGTGTGTTTATGAAAGTTGGCAACTTCTGTGCTGCTAAAATTAATCATAAGCTAGCAAAGTGTAGGACGGTCCAAGTGAGCAGTCCTTATGGACTGTTGGAGAGGAAGCCATCCCCATGAAAGGTAAGAAAGAGCTTTGGGTAGTTTGCCTGAGTTCAAGAGAGGGTCTTTTTTTGTTTTGTTTTGCATAGGCTCTGGAGTCAAGGACCAAAAACATCCCATGAAGGAGAATGAAGGCAGCTCCATCTACATGTTCAATGGAAATCCAGTAAGAACCACAGACAGCTACGTACATGTCCCTGAGGAACTTAAAGAGGTTGGTTCGCTGTACCCCAAAATTAGGGTGTGATTAAGGTTCACCATTTCTTTGAGATCCCTGGAAACATTTTGTTCTCTGCCTGTCAGACTTTCCTCTCTGCCCAGTGTCTCCATGTACACACACTCCATCATCATCATCTATACTCTCTCTCTCTCTCTCTCTCTCTCTCTCTCTCTCTCTCTCTCTCTCCCTTTCCTCTCTTCTCCCTCTCTCTCCTCCCTCTCTCTCCTCTCTCTCTCCTCTCTCCTCTCTTCTCCCTCTCACTTCCTTTCTCTTTTTCTTCCTCCTCCCTTTTTTTGATCTCTTTAGCAGATGTCTTTTATAATTTATGTTGTTTACTATCCTTTCATTAAAGCTAAGCTTCTCTTTAGGCAGCCAGAGCACCTAAGTACACACTAGAGGAGAGTGATACACAGGCGCCACTCCACAGTCTCATCAGGGCACTTCTAATAAGCATCTTGGTGCCATTGAATGCAAAGCTGCATTCAAATAACAGCTTTCATCTTCAGTCTTTGTAAATATAAAAGTAACCCTCGAAGGCCTTTGAAGGACCCAACCAAACATCATACACAAGAAAATAGATCAGCAAGGCTTTGAAAGACGTGTTTGTGTAAAATCTGTAAGGCATCTCACTGTCTCTATCAAGCAAGACATCTAGGTAAACGATGCCTTTTAATAAGACACATGACAATCTCAGTCATGAGGGTCATGTGTTCTCTGTGCTGTTTTGTGTTCCCACCAGGGTGTTTTTCTTTTCTTCCTTTTTTCCTCACATCAAAAATTTCAAGACTCTCTACAGTTCTCTGTGTATAAAATGTACACACAAAGCTACAGTAGGTTTTGGTTTGTGTTGTTTTTTGTTTTTAGTAAAACCACTCCGGCACTCTGAGTAAAACACACACACACACACACACACACACACACAAAACCCAAACAACAACAACAACAACAACAACAGCAACAACAAAGAAACTATGTTAAGTGGGCAGATAGACTGGAACTTGAGGGCTATAGGTAAGAGAAATAAAGTGAAGGCTTGAAGGCTATAATTTCTCTTTCTGTGATGGTAACAAAATCAGGGGATGGATGGAGTTAGGTGACTGCAGACTGGAACCAGAGCAGGGAAGAGCAAACTTCCCAGAGCATGGCAAGAAGGATCCCATTCCTCAGGATGTGCTATGTGGCATGATGGCGAAGTCCTCACTGAATCTGACCACACTCAGCGAGCAAGTCCCAATACCTGTGACCCCACTTCACAGTTGATTGGATCCTAGATTTAACAGTTCCATGTTTGGTTTTCCTTCCTTCTGCTTCCTTACTTTAAATCAAAACAAAAGAAATGTAAGTTACCAGGCTCCCGACTTCTGGTCCCTGCTCAGAGCTCAAAGAAGACACCGCATCTAAAAGAATCCTCAGTAGACCAGAGGCACATGTGCTGCGTGCGCATGCGCATGCACTGGGGTGCACTTGTGATTCTCAGTTTATAATTTAGCCATATCCTTATGTTCATAAAATTAAATAGAATCCTAGAAATGATAGTAAGCACAGAAATTGTACATTGTGACTCATATCAAGTGGAAAGCAGGAAGTCCTAAAACCGTCTCCTAAGTCATCAGACTAGCTAGAGAGTGCCATCGGCTTAATTACAGGTTTGCACACTCAAGAGAGGATGCTGTAGATATGTTTGAGGAGAAATACCCTTATCAACACACACACACACACACACACACACACACAGTAAACTGGAATTACCATCCAACCTAGGCATGAGTGTGTGTTGAATTTGCCTGAGGATATTGTTCACACAGCAAACTGATGTCAATCTCAGATCTTCCGACATTTGTATACATATGATGATCAACCGAATCCTGCTGAGAATTGAGTATTTTCTTCGGGACACATCTGCAGCTTCTGTTTGCCTTTCTTCCCTGTTCTGAAGGTGTTTGCTACTTTCCTGTAGTTTTGATTTGCTCACGAGGATGCCCAGAAGACAGGAAGGTAAGTACATGCATAAATTGTGTTAGCCCTTTGGGAATTCCTTCCTCCGTTTCAGTATGGTGGTTTTGTTTTTGTTTTGTTTTGTTAAAAAAAAAAAAAAACAATGGGTGAGATGAAAGCCCATTTTCTCATTTATAAATATCCCCACAAGAACTGGTAGCTCTGTGAGCACAGAGAAGAGGCAGGACAGACAACCAATACATCCTATCTTTAGAAGTGTTGGCAGGTTTCTGTAGGAAATACAGTTTATTCTGGAAGAAATGATTACCATAATGTTTTTTTTTAAACAAGATATTTAGCACATAGATAAATAATTGTGTACATTAAAGTTTTAACATTCCTTTCTGTTGTTGATTTTTGAGACATCTTACTCTTCAGCACAGACTGGCCTCAAACTCATGGTCATCCTCCTGCCTCTGTCTTCAGTGCTAAGACTGTAGGTATTACTCACCACTCTTGACTTAACATTTTACTTCTACCCCTACGCCAATTAACTAAATTTCCTAAGAAAATTAATTTCTTTTTTTAAAAAATTGCTAATATTTGAATCAGTACCCAAAATTGTATAGATTTTAAAATTTGGCAAGTAGGGTGCCTTAGTTCCAAAAAGCTTGCCACACTTTCCTATGGTTAAGAATGGAAGCCTAAGGTGTTTTGAAGAAATCAGGGTGCTATTATTCTACAGATGGTTTGATTGAAATGTTTTAAACGTGGCTGTCTCTTTAGTAAATCCTAAACACTTGGATGCCATAGTAACACTTCGGTGATCTCAGTCTCCACCTACAAACCCTACTTGCTATCTATGCAGGACAAACATCTTGCAAACTGAGGCTGTGCCTAGATAAAACAGAAAACACTTAAACCAGAATTCTGTCAGCCACATTTCTCCAGTGTTAATTTTATGTAATAAAATTATATTATATTATATTATATTATATTATATTATATTATATTATGAATGGCTTCTTTAGTTGTGGAGATCTGGGAATACCTATGGGAGGGGTCACATTATATACATGAGAATGTATTCCAGTTCTATTGGGAGTTTTTAAAAGCACATTGAGAGGTGACCATTGATAATAATCCATTTCATTTAGAAACTGGGCTGTATGCTTTCACTTATCCTTCTGATTCGAGAAAATGTAGGGAGATAATATATGAAGTCTTAACGAGAACAGTGTTTCCTCCACCATCAAAATGAGCAGAGCAATCTTACATGGCTGCTTGCTTATCCCAAGAAGGTGACTCACCAATCTGGACACTCACACAGGGTGTGAGATATATAACTCAGAACCTCAGCACAAAAAGAAACCGTCAGTGGAGACGTCCTGCTGATCCAAACCAATTAGCTATGTTTTCTGCACTGGGGTGAAAACTTTTTGGAGCCCTTGGAAATTAAAGTAGAGCTTTGGCTAGAGGGGAACTTCACTTGTCTCATGGGGCCATACCACTGTGATGGATGGTCTCATTCCCCATGTGGGCAACAGAGGAATTATAGCAATTGTGTGAAAAGTATGTTATTTTTCTCTAGGTCAGGGTCATTCCTCCTGACCTCTGCTGATATTTTAATCTATAGAATTCTTTTCATGGGGAGATTCCTCACCTTTGGCTCCTGCCTGCGGTGTGATGGTTGCACCTTTCCTAAGCCACTCATACACAACCGAAGGTTCTTAGGAGACCAGCTCCCCCTGACTGAGAGCTACCTGCAAAATATTTTTGGTCTTCTTTGATCTATACATAAAATTAGTTATATTATATCTTCACACTCACTTTAATAGAGTGTGTGTGTGTGTGTGTGTGTGTGTGTGTGTGTGTGTGTGTGTGTATGTATGCAGCAGTTTTCTGAACAGGGTGGAAAGCTCTGACACAAATGCTCTGGCAACTCAGTATTTTATCTGTGTACATAAATCTGTCATTCCAGCTGTGTGCCCATCACCTGCATCCCTCATGTGATAACATAAGACTATTAAGAGTCATCGAATGTGGGCTAGTATTTACTGCCTTATTTAAAACCATTCAAAGTGCTTAGCTATGTTGATATAAAATATTTGCCTTCATTTGGATATGAAAGACTTTTCTTTTGTGTTATCATTAAATATAATAACATATTTTCGGAATCTGGTTTTGACAACATTGAAGAAAGGAGATTTGGATGATTCCATGTGAAACTGAGCTTATACAAGTGGTATTAGCTGTGCTTTGTCATCGGTTTGGAATTTCTCCAACTACTAAATAGGTTTCTTGAGAAGGCACATAAAATATTGAACACTGAAGAAAATTTGAATCGCACATGTATGATCCCAGGGAAACAGGGCTATAATCATGGTCCTTCCCAGGCAGGAAGAGAAACTATCAAGTTGATACATCTTGGTTTTGAATGTGTGTGTGTGTGTGTGTGTGTGTGTGTGTGTGTGTGTGTGTGTGTGTCTGTGTCTGTGTCTGTGTCTGTGTGTCTGTGTTTGTAAGCTGATAGTGATTTTGATTGGAAGGAAAAACATAAAATTATAATAGTCGCATAGAAACCAAGAAAATGAGTCATCAAAAGAAAATGCTCTGTGAGTACATCTGGAGACTACAACACAGAAAATACATTCCATGGCCTGAGCTTGTTCTTTTCAAAATTGTTAATGTTACTAAGATAGTACACTGTAGTTTGAGTTCACACTAACAAACATGAATAATCTGGGTCTGTTAACTGAGGAAGACTAATTTCCTGAACTAATCGGTAATTTCCCTGTGAGTGAGTGTGCATGTGTTTGTACATGTGCATGCGTTTACACATATGTGGGTAACGTGGCCTCCCCATTGTGTACCTGTGGGACAAAGCTGATTTTTCTCCTTGTTCATTTTAGTTTTTGTCAGTTTTTCTAATGTTTCTCTGGTTCTCTGCTTTATGCTACCAGGTGATGTGAAGGCAGTAAAATTTAAACATGCCTTCATTATATGTTATAATGTACTTACAGTTTCAGATTTTAATAAATCTGGATGCACGTACATGGTATGGTGAGACAACAGGCTTTCCTTCCACGACTTTAGTTGTACGCTAACTCAAGTGCTGGGCTGATATCCATTCAGGAGTTAACTGTAGCATCACTGAACATACAGCTGTATATCTGTAGTGTCAAGAGTTAGACATAAAAGCCAGAAGACTTTAGAGTTCCACTTTGTAGTAACTACATCATAAAATGGCATTATGCCTATAGCTTACCCTTTTTCTTTATGAAGAGTTTATAATGAGTGTGCTTGGTTTGGTATGGGACATAATTCTTTAAATTTACAGTGGAATCTTTCCCTGGTTGTAAGTAACAGGATCTGAAATAAAAGGAGTGAATAGATATGAGAACTTATTGCTAGTAGATGTTTCATGTGATTAAAAAAAAAAAAAAACTAAGAAACTTTTTATAGTGAATGAGTTCACATCAAAGAGAAATTACAACTTGGTTTAATGATGAACTGGAAAGTAAGTTTTCAGCAAGTTTGTGGCTAAAGGCATTTCTCACTATCACAGACTTTTCCACACCAGAGTTTTACAAAGTTTGGCTGTACCAGGACTATTCGAATGGTTGTGAAAATACAGATTGCTCAGCTTTGGGCCAGCTTCTCTGCTTCAAGTGATTTCTGACAACCTGTATACATGAGCAGTTGTCCAGTGGGGAATGGTCACTGTTGTAGAACTTAGAAACCAACTCTTTGTTGGAGCTAAGAATTTTCTCTTTGTTAGAAATGAAAAAGACTATTACTGGTTAAATAAATAAGTTCAAAAGCTCAGAATATTCATTTGTAATAGATGACTTAGCTTTACCAGAAGAATGGATGGATTATAAATGAAATTGTTTACTACAAAATTCTTCACACAATATTGAAAGACAGGAAACTTTAAGAGGCAATCTCTTCTGAAATACAAATGGCAGTCAGCCTAATTTTAAAAGTATATAGTATATAGAAACACAAAAACAAAAATACCCATTATCAATACTTTATTCACCTTTTCTTGATTACCTCTGTTCCACATGCTCTCAAAGAATTAACAACTCTGTTTTGTCAAAGTTCAACCCCTCCTGAATATCCAGTGTCTCTTAGCCTTATATGTTTTATATTGCTTACATGTACTACAGGTTTCTACTAACTCAGTACTGGTACTTACAATTCATTAAGATTCAAATAAATTGAAGTAAGTGCTAATCCAT
The DNA here is from genome assembly GCA_902729485.2 of Mus minutoides. Taxonomy (NCBI): domain Eukaryota; kingdom Metazoa; phylum Chordata; class Mammalia; order Rodentia; family Muridae; genus Mus; species Mus minutoides. The sequence continues at coordinate 588,232 of LR749846.1, forward strand.
GGGATAGAGGACATTTCATAAATTAGCCAGTACTGCAAAGCATATCTTGACAGATATCAGGGCTTATCTGAATGATGGTGAGGGCCATATACCTGAAGCACATGGTATAATTGATAATGTGGATGAGACTGTGGGAACTGTGGCCATTAAACAGACTACAGGGTGTTGAGCGTTTGCTTATTCTTTGTATATTATTTCAAAGCGCTCAGATTAAGCAAGCTACCTGAGAGGTTCCTGAGTTAGATGTCAGAGATTGCTCATCCTAAGTCAGGAGTCAGCTTTTAATCCTCACTCCCATTTTGACACAGTGGGGGAAGCACAGGTAAGAAGAATGACCCATTCGCTGTGTAACCATTTATTTGAGGATTATGCTGTAACCCAGCCAGTCAGCTGTTACCTACCATGTAGCTTTCCACAGAAACTAGGAAAGGCTTGGTGTTCTAGGAGAAGATGAAGACAGCGGAAATGAAGATGATATGAAGTTCTTTTCGTTGTGCTTGGGAGAATGAGTCCAAAATTGAATTACAGCATTCACACTAACCCAGGGCACCAACTCTTCGGCTTATTTGGCAGGAACATTGAATCACTTAATCAAATAAACAACACAAACCTTTCAAACCAAGACACCTGTCAATTGAATCAATATCTAATTTGTTAATAAATATGTGTTACAGTTGACAGTAAATTGTGCCACAGTGATGCATGTGTGCTTTAAGATTCCACATAGAAGTATGACCACTTGAATCTACCCTGTGGAATAAAAGCTTACAGAGATATGAAATCTTGCAGTTGTCTGACTATATATCAAGGGAAGATAGAAAGTAATTGTTCCTGTTGAATATTGGAAAGCCATCATCTTTTCCCCTCTATTCAACTAGTTTCAATTTGAAGAATCTTGAATAGAGGTACTGATTCATTAGTGAGTAAATATTTTATATTCTCAAATGCAGTGGATAAACACTATATTAGAACATTAATAATTAAACTTCATCTTTTTTATTTCCTGGTTTTATAAAACTATTGTTTTCCAACACCTTGGCAACAGTATCCAGATTTGGGATTTAGGGTTAGAAGTTGTCTTCTGTTTTAGAATGACTAAAATAGTTATAATTATAATATAGATTTCTCTCTCCTGTCCTTTCTGTCTTCTGTGTAGTTTAACAATCGTAGCCTTCCTTTTCTACAGAGGCAAAAGCACAAGTCTCTTTGAGACAGGCCCTCTCGCTCATCGTGTGCCTATCCAAAGTGCTGTTGTTGATGCTGGATTCAGGGTGTTGAATGTGGAGGTTAATCAGAGATAACAAAATTGTATCCCTTTCTTCCTGCAATTACCTCAGAGTCCATACAGCCTTGACATCTGGAAGCCCCCAGCTACTTTCGCAGCTGCGATTCCTGCCCCACTGCGGGAAGTTAAGCACATGTTCCAAAGAACACTCATTGTTCTGGTATTCTCTGGGAACTCAGAATCAAGGCTATTAGTGATCACACCACTTGGTACCACACACATATTGGAGTCATATATTCATGTGAGACACATCATAATATCAACCACTTTCCTACAGGTGGTGTAGGTTGCATTTGCTTAGCAACACACACACACACACACACACACACACACACACACACACACTCATTTTCTTCAATGATCAATGTTAGAAGGACGTGTACCTCAAGACACACTCCTATTTAAACTGTTTTTAACCATTCTGTCTTTGTTCATATAGAACTTCACGTAACAAACAAATGAACTTTCAAATACTTAGGAATCAGTTAAAAAATCTAGAGTTTCCCAAATGAAATGCAGAGTCACTGAGTGTTGGTAAAATCCAACTGACTTTTGACATCAAATAAATGTAGAGAATGATTTGGGGATTTAAAGCTGATGAACACTAGGGCTGTTTACGTGGCTTGCTTTGATTCTTAAAATGATCAAAAGGAGTGGGTGCTGAATGGACTAGCTATTAATTTATCTCCAAAAAACCCCATAATGATTATCCTCATTTTAAGAGCATTAGTAAGTTTTGTTCACAAAATTAAGAGGGAGATGGATTTTACTAATGCTCTATAATCATTTTGTTAATCAAAATGATTGCCAGCAATCTTCTAGAAACTAAACTGATTTGCTCCAGAATAGATTGAGGATTGCTGGAGCTCACAGTGCTACTTGGCAAAAATTTAATTGCATATGATTTTTATTTAGTTTACTAATTGTATTTTTATTTCTGTTTATTCATCTTGCTTTCATTTACTCCAAAACATTAAAATATTCTCCAAAGCATATTATTTGCACTAATTTGCTACTTAATTCAATATTTCCCTTTGCTTGATTATTTTTTAACTTTGCACTTATAATGATTAATAATCTCTCATAAATCAACAATTTCTTTCAAATGATTAAAGCAGGCTTGTATCATTCATGCAATGACTTTGATACTTATCCACTTTTGGTTACAATTTTTGACAGTATATTCACAATATGCTCATATGATACTAATTTTTTTACACTGTGCTTAGCTTTAGAGGATTGTTCCTCTGATAACCAGAAGTTATTGGACATTATTCTAATATTTTACTATGACATTTAATACTGAAGGCTTAGCTTACTTTGAAACAAACCTTTGTTTGGATAGTGGCTAGTTTTTCTACCTTCACTGTTCTACAAAACCTTGCCAGGACACATCCTTCCACGTAGCAATTACAAAGCCCAGAAAGATGTTTAGATGAATTTTTAAAACCCAATTTAAAGTTGCATACAGAATACACAATACATCTTGTCCAATTGCTTTGCTGCCTTTATCTGTCTGCATTTTTGTTCTCTTAGTGACAATTCACTTTCCATTGCCCCACAGTGAATAAGAGCAAGTTTTGTATTGGTTTCTGCAATTCCTGAGCATTCAGACACAGGTGAAGTATTTTCAGAATCAATACGGCAGAATTGTGTTTATGATGGTTTGTTCACACACCGTTGATGCTTTGTAACACACTGAACAAAACAGTCCTTTTCACTGCTACTTAAACAAAAGCACATGGGGCACTCTATTTGCAGTGAAGTTGCACCAGTCTGCACATGTGCAAAGGGGAATGCAAAGACTTGCACTTGAGGAGACTGTACCTTAATCTTACCCAAAAGGAGATTCAGCTTTCAATAACGATCCCTCAACAGAAGTGTTTGCAGTAGCCTTGGCTCTGGACAGACAGAAAGGATGCCCCTGTTTATCTGGCTTAGAGACAACTTACAATTGCTTGGAAGGCCAGGCTAATGATGATGTCATTTAGCAGGTCCAGGCTTGCTTGTTGAAGAGTATTGTGCAAAACTGACTTCGAATTGTTTCTGTTGGATACAATATGTGTCAGAACTGATTAAGCTCGACTTCCTATTCTTTTTGGCTTTTCTCACACCCCAGAAATCACTTTTAACTTTCCAAAGACATCTCACTTCTACGTCTCATTGTTAGAATCTTTTATGTCATGACATAAAATGTAACAAGGTGAAATTAGAAATGATTTATGCATAGGACATTGTACCTTCAAAGTATGTAAGCCAGCTTTGGTAAAGTTCATTATCAACATTTCCCCACATGATAAATTTGAATGATAGATTTTATTTTGTATAGTGCTTGGGTTTGAAACGCCTCACACATACCAGTCAAGCCTGCTACCACTGAGTCACGTCCCCAGACTGGCACTACTATCATTGGTTATTAAATAGACTGCCTTTATTTACTGATAAATTCTTACCTACAAAAGAAAATAAAAATGATTATTGACTATGAGAGTAGCTATGTTGCCTTTTGGTAAAAGTATTTCTAACCTCCTATCTTTTAAAGAATTTATTACTCATTTTGAAAATAAAAAAGTCACCATACAAATGTGTGAGATCTAAAATATACTAATATTTGAAAAGTATTGTGCAATATTATTATCTGAAATAGATGATTTGGGGATAGATTTTAAAGTGTCACATATAATGGACCATAAGAAGATGTCTAAAAGGAAAATGCCTTTTTCTTTGTCTAGTTTTCCATGGAAACATAATGAATCTGCTAGGAAAATCTTCCAGACCATTTTTTCCCCTGAGAAGCTAGTATACATTTTTAAAGTATAATTTAATGCAAAAGTAGGAACATATCACTAATCTGTCTGTGACTTAGAATCTTGACATGCACTGCATATAATTTTCTGTGGTGTGGAGAATATTTTACTTCAAACTCTTAGCTCTTGAGATTCCTCAGAGGACAAGCAGTGCTGATACTCTGCAAAATATATCGCCATTGATCCAGAAGAAAAATTACAAAGAAGAGCAGTAAACTACAAAGTCCTGGTTTCCTAACATTAAAAATGTATCAACAGTCTCAGCTCATCTAAAGGATCTGTATCAGCACATGTAAATGGCCTGTATCAGCACATGGATGGGTTCAGAGTCTAGGCTCTTTATACCAGATGTGGATATTTTGGGCATATTTTTTTCAGCACTACACAATCAGAATGCAGCCCAAAATAAGGCTGGAAGAAAATGAAGCTCTACTCAATGAAATGTATGCTACTTTTTATGTGGTGTTAACAAGGTGACGCTGATGGAAAATCTAGTCTGTCTTAGTTTAAGACAGAAGCACAAAAACATTTTCCTTCTGGCCAGCAGACTTCAGCACTAAGAGATCAGGGAACAACTTGGTCTGCATTGTGACTGCAGACCAAAAGATTTCACAGCATTCCTGCCTTGGTGCTAGGCCTTGTGTCTCTTTAATGGCATTTAAATTATAGTCTGCTGTAGCCATGTAGTCAAAACACCACATCATGTTGGGTACCACATTGCAATCAGTCAGGATGTCGCAATTAAAGAATCCATATATGCTTGTTCTTGTTTTTCTCTTTTGATAGCAAAAGTAAAAGGACTGTCTTTTAAACTCGGTCTATAGATGAACGAATCAAGACAGACAAAGGGCACGCTTTTATTTATATATTTTCATTCCTTTGTATAATATATTTCTCTCATAATTATATTTTAGCTTTCCATCTATTTAGTATATCACATATATGTTATGCTTACACATGACGCACAGAAATTAAAAGTGCAGGGTCAATTATAAGAATTTCGTTTTCTCAAAACAAGATATTTGATATAAAGCATACTTATACTAGAATAGTATTAAATATAACAAAAAGGCACCACACTCTAAATTCTGGGATGGCATTCTGTACAGATGGCGTTTTTCAAATGTCATACAAGAAACGTGTTTTAATTGGAATATGTTCTTTTAACATAATGCTTGTAATAGTGACTTCACAATAAAACCATTCTAAAAATTAGCATTTCACTCAGTATTCCTAAAGATCCACAAAAAAGATGCTACACTTTATATAAAAGCACTCTACATTCACCTCATTCGGTGGTTTATATAATAACACATGGATCTATACATCTGTACCATCAGTGAGAAGAGTAGAACTAACTTCCAGGAGCACATGCCATCTTTGCAATTGCCTGGAGAGCTTTGCTTTCATAGTGTAGTATGGATTTAATGTATTTGAAAGAGAAGGTTTAGGTCACATAAAATAATGAGGTTTTGTGTAATATGCTTGCTTATTTTAAAAATAAGGTGGAAATTAAGTGACTTTAATATTCTCATGGGAGAGTTTTGTTTTAATTTTGTTTTATCTTTTTCTAAAACTCTCTTAAGTAAGCATTACCTGAGAATATTTATATGAAAAGGTGTGTCCCAGTTTTGGTAAAATTGATTCACTACAAATAAGTGGATTCCTACACTTCAGAATCAATCAATCAATCAATCAATCAATCTCTCTCTCTCTCTCTCAAACATGAAAATAAAAGGAATAGTTCTCAAACTGGGAATATCTAAGACCTTACAACATTATTTCATCTCCCTAAGAAGCCAGGTAAGGAATGACAGATAAATTTATTGAGAAGAGGGAAAACTCAGTTCTTCTACTGAATTGGGTTAAATGTGCCCACATTGAATTAATGTTTGGCAAAAAATCATGACAAATATTTTACTGACAGATTTGTTGAGCTAAATAGATGCATACAATATAATGCTTTAATTACAATGCCATTTTCTTTTGTTAGAAGCAATGGAAAAGAAAGAATAGCCATATCTGGAAGTGATATCATAGAGAGGAAATTCTGCACATGTGGGGAACTGTCAACTTTATACTATGAATCTATGACTAGGATTCAGGATAGATGTGTTTTTTTTTTCTTCAGGAAGCCCATTGTGTGATATAGCTATATCATCTATATCTATATATCTATATTTATATCTATATATTTGTCAATATATAACTACAACATGCTTAGTCTGTAAAATGTCACTTGTCTCTTGTTGGTTTAATTAGGTCTCTTATATTATTTTATTCTGTGTCATAATATCAGCATGAAGCTCTCCTGGCCTAGAACGAGTTATGTAAACCAAGCTATGGCACGCATAGAGAACTGCTTGCTTCTGCCCCCTCAGAGTTGGAATTAAAGCCATGTACTCTTATACTTGGAGGATTGGAGTGCATATTGGAAGAGTAAAACCTTTTAAATTTTCATAATATGAAACTCAAAAAGGCTTTCTTTACAGATCTAAACGAATGAAATATATGTCTATGCATATGAGTACATATTAGTAGCTACTTGAGTAATTTTACAAAGCCTTAGTAAGTCATTTTATTTTATCCAAATTCACTTTTCATTATATGAGGTCAACACTAATAGACTTTGCACTTAATATGAAACAAATATATTTTAATGCTACAAAGCATTCATTTAACAAACAGCTCAAATTACCATCCATATCTAAAACATTCTCACTCTTCCAAAGAACTGCATACCCATTACAATATATGCCCAGTGTGTCCTATCAGTTGCCATTGCATTCTCTGGATCTCTGGATCTGACTATTCTGCTATATCATGTGAACCAGTGTATAGTCACTTGATTAGCTCATTCCAATTATTTCAAGGTTCTCCTATTTAATTCACATGGAAGGATATCCTTCCTTGAATTGACTCATTGCAGTTATTACAAGGCACTTAGAATTCATTCATTTGGAGGAAGAATATTCTTCTTTTTCTTTATATATATATATATATATATATATATATATATATATATATATATATATATAGTGTGTGTGTGTGTGTGTGTGTGTGTGTGTGTGTGTATGTATATACCCACCATTCATTCAACTCAATAACTCTTAGCCTGTCATGAGTAATGCTAAACAGAACAAACAACAACAAGCCACCAAAGTAGTTGTTGAATCTTTTCTTTTTTTCTAGTGACTAAAACTTTAGTGTTGATGTAATAATCCTGCTCTTCTTTTTTTATTATTTTAGTTTTTTAATTTATTATTAGAGAGTTTCTTCATTTACATTTCAAGTGTTATCCAAAAGTCCCTATATCCTCCCCCTGCCCTGCTCCCCTACCCTCCCTCTCCCGCTACTTGGCCCTGGTATTCCCTTGTACTGGGGCCTATAAACATTGCTAGACCAAGGGCCTTTATTCCCAAATAATGGCCAACTAGGCCATCTTCTAATACATATACAGCTAGAGACATGAGCTCTGGGGGTTCTGATTAGTTCATATTGTTGTTCCATCTACAGGGTTGCAGACCCCTACAACTCTCGGGTACTCTCTCTAGCTCCTACATTGGGGACCCTGTGTACTGCCCTATAGATGATTGTGAGCATCCACTTCTGCGTTTGTCAGGAACTGTCAAAGCTTCCCAGGAGACGGCTATATCAGGGTCCTTTCAGCAGTGTCCTGCTGGTGTATGCAGTAGTGTCTGCGTTTGGTGGCTGATTATGTGATGGACCACCTGGGTGGGGCACTCTCTGGATGGCCCATCCTTTCATTTTAGCTCCAAGCTTTGTCTCTGCACATCCTTCCATGTATATTTTAATCCCTATTCTAGGGAGGAGTGAAGTATCCACGCGTTGGTCTTTCTTGATTTTCTTATGTTTTGGATCCTGCTTTTCTTAACTTCAATCTTGTAAAACTGAGAATTCTCCCTGATATGATGATCTTATGCATTTTATAGAGGCAATTCTTGTTTCTTCTTCAAATTATTGACTGCAATGATATGGAATAGCCATCACAAAAGTATTGTATACTTTTAATATATTCACTATAGTCTATAAGTTAATAAATACTGGATAGGTAAGCCCATATATGTATATATATAAACAAACCATTAAGGAGTCTCATTTGACCTCCCTTACCCATCAGAGCAGAGAATAAAGTGAGATTTTAAAAAGATAACTGTCATAAAATCCATTCATTATTAAAGGGCAAAGACAGAGTGCCAGCTCATGCCTTTCTACTATCAAACTCATTTCAAATACCATACATTTCAGCATCCCTCTGCTGAATGAATTCTTGAAAAAGCACTGCAGTAGATCACAGTGCAGTTAGCTGCCCATCTCTGGAGATATGATCTCTGGAAGATGGAATCATGTTTGGGAATATCACAGCTAATAATTCATTTGGAGTGCTGGTTCTTTTTGTTCCCCTTTCTCTATCATCCATGTGGCACACAGCCGCCATTGGTTTCACTGAAGTTAATTTACCATGACATTTCTAAAAGCTAGGTCAAAGGCATGTAAACAGAGTGACACTTAAACAGATTATGTCAAGTATGCAACATGCTGCATATTAAATTTCTTTTGTTTTGTTTGTTTTGCTTTATTATAAAGCTCAGGCTGACCTTGAACTCTCAATTCTCTTGCCTCAGTCTCATAGTGCTTCTATTACAGACTGGCATCATGTCTACCTCTTCACCATAATCCATTGTCTTGTTTCTTTGTGAATTGTTTGTTTTAAGACATGGGCCCCTGTATTCCTGGCTGGCCTAGAACTCGCCATGTAACTGATTCTCCTGCTTCCACCTCCCAAGGGTTAGGGTCATAGGTGTGCACCACCATTCCGGCAATTCTTTGATCAGGAGAGCAAGCCTCCTGTTTTATATTTGTTGAGTTTAAGAGCAAAATATTTAAGCCTTAGTCTCATTGCCTTTAAGAAGAAATGTTGAAAGTCATTATCTTAAAAAAAAAAAAAAAAAAAAAAAAAAAAAAAAAAAAAAAAAAAAAAAAAAAAAAAAAAAGCTGGGTGTGGTGCCACATGCCTTTAATCCCAGCACTTGGGATACAGAGGCAGGTGGATTTCTGAGTTTGAGGCCAGCCTGCTGGTTTACAGAGTGAGTTCCAGGACAGCCAGGGCTATACAGAGAAACCCTGTCTTGAAAAAACAAAACAAAACAAAAAAAAAGATTTATTTTTTATGTATACAGTGTTTTGCCTACATGTACACCTGCAAATCAGAAGAGGGCACCGGATCTCATTACAGATGGTTGTGAGCCACCATGTGGCTGCTGAGAACTGATCTCAGAACCTCTGGAAGAGCAGCCAGTGTTCTTAACCTTTGAGCCATCTCTTAAGTATGAGCATAAAGATTACAAACACGTTTAGAGAATTAAAACATTTCTCTACTACAGCCCACTAAAGGATCTTCCAAAGTACTAGTTACCTGTCCATGAAGGAGTTCAGTTATTATCACCAGGACCATTTTCCATTTAACTGCTATTGTATTTCCTGGAATAGAAATGCTGTTTGTGCTTGCATACACAGAGCCAAAACTAGATTTGGCTCCTTCTGTACTACCACTTTTCACCCACGATTGCAAATGAACAAGCACAATGCTAATAAACTTGTCTTTTTCTTTATATGACTGAGAAAGTCCCAACCCTAGTCATTCTGTCAACATATCTTCCCTTGTAATAGCCTTCTACACAGAATAAAGGACAGGCAATGAAGTCATTAAATAATTTAATTAATAGCAAATAATTTATGTGGTGCATAATTCATAATATATTCATGAATTACATTTTAAAAAATCTTCTAGACCACTACCTAACAAGAGGCTTATTAAAGAAATAGATGCTAGATCTGCTTTGCTCCTTAGTACATGCCCTATATGACAAGTGTCCTTGTTACATGTACAACCACAGGGTTCCACCCAGAGACCTTCACATGGGAATCCCAGGCTCTGATCTGTATTCCCTGAAACTCCCATAGTCTGTGTCTGATCAGGAAGGAGTCTTAGTTCAGCTTTGTTCTTCTTCAATGAATGCCAATTCCTCCAATTTTTATTTAATTAGTGTAAGAGAACATCATGCTAATTAATAATGGAAGGCCAAAATGTATAATGACAATTATGATAATAATAATAACCCAATGGTAAAATAATAGAAAAGTTGTTTTATTTGTTTAAAAAATTATAATAATTTCAAAATAGTTCAGATATAATAGTTCTGATATAATTATTAAACATACAAACATTCTGAAATATTAATACAGAAAATTTCATTTCAAAAGAAGAATAGCTATTTGGTCTGATTCTTAAAGAAAGAAAGAAAGAAAGAAAGAAAGAAAGAAAGAAAGAAAGAAAGAAAGAAAAAGGTTATCTAATATGGGCCAAGTTGTTTCATGGTGGCTTTCTGAGTTTGCTCATTTGTTTTTCCAGAACAAGTGGTTTCTCAGACATTAACTTGAAAAAGCCAGCCACTGCCCACCTATTAGATTATTTGTTTGAGTGAAAATACTCCTCTAAATTCCACTTGTTTTAAAGCTTTTGAAACATATGTCTCTTTTATATATCAATATGCTTCCTTTCACTTTTAAGTTTTTACTTATAAAAACACATACAACTCATGACCAAAGTGATTTTTTAATTTAAAAAATCAATTTGAAGTTACTTAAGATACTTATTCTATAACATTATGAGGTAGTTGGGTAAAATGGGGCTTTAAGAGAATGCATGTAGTTGACTTAAAGAGAGGAAGAACAAGAGGAGATAATGGGGGATTTTATATTTGTCATTTTTCATGAACGGTAAGGACTTGAGGGGAAGGAAAGCCAAAGGTTCCTAGGGAACTCATTACTTAAGGCATAAAAATATTGTTAAGCATGTACATATATGTCACTATAAAATAGATTTTGTCCTATATTTACATATGTAATTTTGTAAGTTGAAACACTGGTATAATATATATAATATATATAATATATAATATATAATGATTCCTTTGTTTGTTTGTTTGTTTGTTTTTAATAAATAGCCACTATAAAACACAATGAATTTCAGAATTTATTGCATTGGAAATATAATTATGTATAGCATTTGTCCCTGTAGGGGTAACATAGTTTGCATTGGATATTTTTCTGAAACGTTGGAGGACAGAGTATGTAACTGAGATTGCCCTCAAAGTCAAGCTAATCTTGCCTGAGCTTCACCCTCCCAAATACTAGTGTTTCAATGATGTATTACCATGCTTGGATGTGCTGAATTAATTTATTTACATTTATATATTACTAATTTGATTGATTTAGTATGAACTAATATAAAGGTTAAATTTAGAAGTAGCCATAACTTTATAGATGGTCAAAATTAAGAAGTCTAGATGTATTTAAGTACTTTGAAACAAAAGCAAAAGCAAAACCAAAACAAAACATGAACAAAAACATTTTTGTTAAAAGCATATTTCTAGTTAAAATTTAAGACACTTTTCAGGTGATTAATGGAAACTATACTGTTTGTAATGACATTCTCTTGTAAGTACATTAGCATGCAACTGGTCATGTAAATTGTATAGAATGACTGCCCTCCACTCAAAGTGAAGGGCATTCATGGGTCACCCCGCATGAGAGTCAACAAAGAGTACCAGGCTGTACAATGACCATCGAAGATGTGCTCTAAAGGAAGCTTTGTGGGATTTCTACACAGATGGCTGCTGCAGAGCATAAATAAGGAGGAGGAGGAGGAGGAGGAAAGAGGGGGAGGGGGAGAGAGAGGAGGAGGAGAGAGCAGAGAGAGGGAAGGAACGAGCAAGTTCACGCCTGTTCAGAGGGTGGTCTCATCAGTCTCCTTATCATTCTTTAATGTCTTGAACACAGAAAAGGTGAACTAGAGGAACCTTCAATTCCCATTGGTAATGCATGAACTCACATACTAACACTTTTCTAAAAAACTAACCAATCCTTTAGCTTTCCCATTGTCTTTGCTGTCCTGTCATTTTGACAGTAAGTTGCTGTGTTTATCTTTCTAAGAGGAGCTACATGAGCAACAGCGACAGTGTTTCAGGAGAGGGCAGGAAGGAGAAGGGAGGGAGGAACGTTTTCCAGTCCTGCCTTTACACCTTTGAAATTTATTCTAGTAACTTTCCCAAGCCGCATTTGCTCCATGTTCACCTTGCCTTGTAAAAGTCCCTGTCAAAGAAAGAGTTATAGAATGAGAAACTGATTCATTCCAGCCATAAACCAGCATATAGCTTTAGAGGACCACGATTGGCTCAGGTGACTATAGAAGCTGTCTCTGTGTTCTGTTGCCCCTTGAGTAGGGCCCAAACTCTCTTCCTAGGTATCAAAGCCTTTCGTACACATTTTAAGTCCAGGCTTAGCAGGCTCCTGCCTCTCTTCTCTCTGTGCCCAGACATATGGAACTCAGTCAGGGATATGTGCTGTTTCCCTAATAAGAGGTGGAACCCCACCCCCACCCCACTTCTGTCAAGAACTTGCTATCCTTGGATTGCTTCTACTCTCCATTGTACATTATTTCCATCCATCTCTTTAGTAAATCAAAGTTGCTCCAATTGCTCAAAATTGCTCAAAAAATAAAACCAACCTTTTAGAATATTTTCTTCAAGAAGTCAGCATTTACAGAAATACCTATGGCAGCAAACGTTATGACAATTAGAAAAAAAATAGGAAAATATTTAGAGTTCCTAGTCAGATATTTCCACATTACAGCTAAGGAAACTGAGTTATGGAGAAAAGGATATTATCCAAAGCTACATAGTTCTAAATTAAAGGAATGTGAGGTATTTCTTTTTTTCATGTGAGTCTCTGCAGTGGTGATTAGAGCAGCCTTTGATTCAGACAGTTCTCAATCTGACCTTGGGAAACCTGTTACCCTCTCTGCAATTATATTTCAAACCAGGGATAAAAATACATGACCCAGAGAAGTCTCTGTCTCCTGTTAAGTCTATATACCATGTATCCTTGCTTGCAGAGACACACGGGAGCTGCTGGTAGAGCAGAAAGCCACGGTTCATCATGGGCAACAGAGGTAGACTTATTGAATGGTGCTCTTTTAAGTGCACTGTCAGGACCTGGTTATTTGGAGCTAGTTAATTAACTTATGTGTGTTTATTTTCTCCCTGTTAAATTGAAATGATTAGCTTGTTTAAGGCCCTTTACCATGTTTGAACAGAATTTTCTATCGCAGACTTTAAATACAACAGTGTAAAACAAAGTAAAACCATCAGTATGATAGTAGCTCTCTTCTCACAGGACACAGCCAGTCAACAGACAGACTAATGACCCCAGACTTATGTAGCACCCAAATCTTAGTGTTAACCCTATCTTTTTAAAAGGTTATTCCTGTAAATGTGTCAGGGTGAGTTCCTTCATTGTGCCAAGTTCAGACTGAAAACTCACATACTTTGGTATTAAATCTACCATCATTTCATTTCGTACTCTCTTCTCCACACTGTATTTGAAATCTTTAGTCCTTGTGGCTTGACAGACTTCATATTTTACTTCTTTCCTTCTTATGGTTTGTGGTTGGTTATGTACCAAAATTCTAGGGGGGAAAGGTTGACATATCTGTGCACATATGTGTGTATAGCTCATCTTATATGCACACATATATCATATATACTTTTATAAAATATATTAAGATAAGCTCACATAATTTATGAACAATGACTATATTAATAATTATAATTAATAATTATAGTATCTAGTATAATGGTTTGTGGTGATGTTTAGGATTGAGCACAGTAGAGTCAATTCATAGTTAGAAGGACAGGGCTGCTGCTTTGAAACAGTGAGCCAAGCCACAAAGAGTCATGCTGGATCAAACGCATGAATGAAGTGAGAAAAGCCAGTCCAGCTTTCTAGACCAAAAGATGGCATGTGTCAGGGCATCAAGGGTGCCCTCTGCCTGGGATGCTCTGTTAATGACAAGGACATCTTGCAAATGAAGCAGAGAAGACAGAGACAAGAGGGGAAAAGAACAATAACAAATATATAATACAAATACAAATTCAGAGAGTTCATATCATCTATGGATTTTGATTTGAGAGGATAGCCTACCAAACTAGAGGGGTAGGAGCTAGTGAAATGTTCTCTAGGGATTCAGTGCAAGAGATTTATCACATCTCTATCACAGTGAAGGTATACGTGATGGTGACGGAGAGAGAAAAGAGCATGCCATTGTATTCTTAGCTGCGTGATTAATAACCACCACAGCAAACACAAAGACTTCCACACAGGATTCGGGATAAAAAGGAGCTGTGCAAAGTCCTACTTAGGGAATGCCCACAGATGAATAATGAGACAGTTTATAATCTCATTGTATTAACTGTGAACTGAGCATGATAGCATCCACACATATCTGAAAGATCATTCCATTACACCAGGTTGTGAAATTTTACTCACTTTGAATTATTTTAAATGCTCATTCATTGAAATAACAATAATTTCTTGCCATGGATATTATATTGTAAGCTGTTGTTTTTGAGCTTATAAATACACTAATACACTAGAAATCTGGTCATACTCTACCTCTTCAAAAGGAACTGCCTTAGAGCAAATATTTTGCAGAGCTTGACCACCTAGATCTGTTGTGCATATTTTCATATGTTCCCTAAGCAAGAAAACAGGAATGAATATAAAATTTATGCTTTAGCATATATGTAATTTCTTATTAATTTCTACATTTACCACATTTTCTGTTTTCAATTAAGATAATGGCATCTTGAAGAGAAACTTCTCAACTCACTTAGTATTCCCCTGCAAGGTGACCAGACCTTCCTTATTACCACAAAGCTTCCAAAAAATGGAAACCACTTCCCTGGAAGTTTTTAGATCAGAGGCCATGACTGTGTATCATTCAGTTCTTGTATACCAGTGTGCATAATGCACCTAGAAGATTTTGTGAAAGAAAAAGCATATACTGCATTTAGGTTCAATAAGTGTTACAGAAAGATGGAGAAGAACTCTGCATGTAGTAGAGACTATGTAGGCTTTTAATTATGATCCTAGGCCAAAGCAATTGGGCAGACTGCCTACTATACATTATAAATTAATTCCATTCATTATTTCCCTACTTCAAGTTTTGGCTGGCCTAATTAATGGCTGTTATATAATTCAGGCTTTGAGAACCTCCCTGCAAGGCCCCTAATCACCTGGCGCAGAGGCCCAGTGCAGACAATTGCCTAGGCCTCCCAGAGTCTGATTTAGACAGACTTGGGCCTCTGATTTATGGACCAGCCCTCCTGAAGAATGCATAGCCAGGACAAAGCTCAGCCTCAGGCAGATTGTGTGCCTAGGTCCTCAAGTGTGTTGCTTGAAAGCTGTCACCAGAGAGCTGAATCTCTGGAGTGACCCTACATCACCATGCCCAGCCTTCCTCAGCCACTGGAGTTCCACTTACCCAGTGCTCTAGGTTCTTCTCTGAGTTAAGGAGGATAGTAGCTACCACAGCTCGGTCCTCAGCTGATCAGTGAGCCAAAGAGACATGTAACTGAGTCCCCTCTTGCATTCAGGAAATGGCCTGCTCAGCTTTGTGGGAATGGAAAGTAATTAACTTGATCTAGTACTCATTTCAAATGAAAAAGTTACACATTTTATCTGACTTCTTCATTTTAGTTCATGTAGTAATGTGTAGAAACTATTTGCAAAGAATTAGGTGTTAAAAAAACTAATAAAACCCTTCCTGACTTCAAGGCAAATTTACTTATGGCCTAGAAATTAATTTATCATCTTCTCTGAGACTCAGACATAAAAATCCAGCTGGAAATGCATACTCCAGCTGTAGGAGGCACACAGGGTCTCCATTCCTGATAAGACACAGATTTGAGCAATTCAGACTCTAGAATGAGCCTGGCCAGATGGAGCCACTGAAAATTTCCTTTATGCATGCTTCATACTTCTCATTCCTATTACTCTATTTACAGCCTTCCAGAGGGTTTTGTGTTTTGAGAATCCACTGATGTGCATGCTGCTGGGTTAAAGACTTGGGCATGAACCAAGTAACAAAATAATATTTAATCCAGGATAACAGTCAAGATAATACCTAAGTCCAAATTGATATTGGAGAGATGTCTTATGGACCACTACATGGTCCTGTAGAACTGGAATATTTTCCCATTAGTTCAGGGCATCAATTGAATAATGAAAGATATAATTTAGAAAGTATTTTAAGGTTTAATATGTGTTTCTGCAAGTAAAATTTACTTCTCTATTCAACTCTTGATTTAACCTTTTGCCTTACAGATATTGAAAAGAAAGGAAATGGTTTTAATTAAAGAATAGGAAGAAGAGGAGGAAACGGAGAGGAGAGAAATATACTCAGGGGTTTAAGAACCAGAAAACACTTTTATTTTTAAGTATGAAGACATAATTCTCTGTCCTAGAAATAATCCATTAAGCCAACGTGCTCTTCAGAATGAAAGACACAAAGTAGACATTGATATTTTGTGACAGTTTGAGATCAAATGTATTTGCCTATGGCTCTCTGAGCGAGGCAAGGGAGGCTGGGCTAGAGATGCTAGCATTCCATGGGGCCATGCTGCGGTGACATTGATTTAAAGCAACTCTGAAGTTCCAGATTTATAAGTGTATTTGTGAAGCAAAAGAGAAATGCCATTAGAGGTGAGGAAGAAATACATTCTGTCACAAGAAACACAAAACTTTCTACCTGTTACCTCTGAGCTGTACTAACAGAAATAAATATGTAAGAGGACTTTGAATGTGGAATGGATCTGATAAAATACCACACATACCAACCCATGGATTTCACCAAGAACCACTGGGGAAAGCAGGTTCAAGGCCATCAAGGCAATGGCTCTAGATTATGCAGACACCTCACACACCTCGTCAATTTTTTGCGGTATTTTATGTATTTTATTTTTACGTTGTCTACATCTTAATTTCTTCTTTCATGAAACAAAGAAAAACAAAATTAAAATAGACTTGTTGCTAAGACTTGAAAATCTAAGTACTCATCTATTTTGATGATAAATGCAAAATTAACTAGAGCTCCCTTCGTTAACATGCGACGCATTGTCATTAGCTTATAATTAGTCCTTTGGAGCTACTCAAGATTTCCTGATTGGATGTATATGTTTCTATTCTTAACAAATGGTAAATAATCCAAATGTCTACCCATATTCAGCTGAAAGTCTACATTGAATATGGTGTCTATCAATCTAACCTAGAAAGGTTTTGTTAAGTATCTATCCCTCATGTATAGTTTCTCAAATTAAATCAAATCCTTGTGTAGCTTTGAGTCTCACAGTGGAAAATGATGCTCAATGCTCAACCAACTCTATCTATATGTGTATATATATATATATATATATATATATATATATATATATATATATATATATATATATATATTACTCCAGTCAACTCTATGACTGCCAAGGCAGGAAAAACTGCAAGCTCAGCTTAGTTAGGCATCAACTCTCTGTAGCAGAGGAAAGGAAGATTCCCTGGCACAAGCACATCTTAATGCATCAGAACTGGCATCTTCTCTACTGAGTTGGAGCTCTAAGTTCCAGGAAGGACCCATGTTCTGCTTGGCTCTATTCAACCTGTCTTCCCTTGATGCTTTGCTTCTTTTTAATTAGGGGGCTATTACTGTATAGCCCAGGTGAGCCTCCAATCCAACACCAGATCTTTCTTTCATTCCTGGCCTCCCTGAGGCTAGGATTACAGGCAAACCCACCAAGACTTTTTGAGGTCCTGAACTTTTCCAAGTCCAGAAGAACTACCCCATCTGTTGCCAGCACCTTGCCAGTGACTGGCACCGTGCCAGGTTTGAAAGCTTCTATTTAATTTCTCCCTCTTTTTCTTTCCTTCTTTTCTTCCAGTGTCTTCCCTCCATCCATCTCACCTTTCTGTCTTTCCACTAAGAAACATTTAGGCAGAAGAAGCTTCCTATTGAAGAAGGGTTAGTAAATGCTTTTCCTATGGAACTTGGCCTGCGATTAACTTCGTAGTAGGAGTGTCCATGCTTACTTCTGCATATAAGTAGTAGGAGTGTCCATGCTTACTTCTGCATATAAGTAGTAGGAGTGTCCATGCTTACTTCTGCATATAAGTAGTAGGAGTGTCCATGCTTACTTCTGCATATAAGTAGTAGGAGTGTCCATGCTTACTTCTGCATATAAGTAGTAGGAGTGTCCATGCTTACTTCTGCATATAAGTAGAGTGTTCCTGTTTAGATCTCCCTGTCCCTGAAACTGTCTTATATCTTTGTAAGGTTTTGTGGCAATTCTCTCTGTTTATGAAATGTGGGGCTTCCCAAAGCAAATTGTAAATCCAGGAACTACCTCCTCCAGCTTTATCTGTATTCCTGCAGAAAATCTCTTCCAGAACAGCTGTCTTTATATATCTCTCCTGCAGCATCCTTAAACCTATAAAAATGAAAGACTGAGGTCTGAGGACAGATCCTATATCACATGTGCAAAAGCATGAAAATAAGTTCTGGGAACATCATTATGCTGAACTCAATCATGGTTTCCTTCAAATGGAAGCCTTCTGCCATGGTCGGACTAACAGTAATGGCTCGGGGTTTTTAGCTTTGTCCACTAAGAAACTTCGAATACATGTGTTTTTCCTCTCAGGCCCCCACCATGCAGTAGACACATGCAACTGTGCTAAGGAAGAAAGTCATGTTTGAAAACATATGCTGTTTACAAGAGTGTGAATGTACTGAATTTTAGGGACAGATGTTTTTAATTCCCAGTATGTTGTGTGTATCTTAACTCCATTATTTCTCCCAAAGTATTCCAAATTCATAATAATGAATGTACATCTAATTTTAAATTTTTACTGTCCATTCCAATAACATATCTTTAGTAACTATAAAGGCTTATAAAATGTATGCTTTCCACGCTGCTTGCAGTAAAGTAAAAATTATGTCTAAGGACTGAAGAAAATTGAGGTCCTTTCCATTCTTTTCTCCATATGCCGCCAGTTATTTCCCATAGCAAGAATGAGAGCTATGGTTGATACCCTTTCTCTCCAAGGGACATTTTTAGCTCTCTGATATAAATTATCTAATGTCACAGTAAAGATAATGGAATTCCACCAAATGTTTCCATCATATCATGGGTTAATTAGGATAATGTAAAAGTTATCTCACAGTTTTGTTCATTTGGAAGGCTGCAGAATAAAGAGTACTTTGTATGGACACTGAAATCTGGATTATTTTCTAAAATTTATAAATTCATTTCAAAGTGCCTTTTGTCATAGTTCCTGCCACACAGAGTTAATAATGTGAAATTATTAACAGATGAGATTTCAGCTTAACAAACTTCCACTTAGTAGACATTTTCTTTCCTTACAAAGTAAAACAGATACATTTTTAAAATGTTATTGCTAAGATGGTAGGGGTTTTCTTTGTCTGTTTTGTTTTTAACCAGGAAATAAAGGTAAAAGTAGGTTGACATGTGGTATATTTTCAAAACTCTTTCTCCAGGGTGACAATGCCTCCGAATTTCATCATGACTACTCTTAGTTAAATATAAGGTGTAGGGAGAAATGATTTGGGTCTACAGGTCAGTCGATGTGTTTGAAGCAACATTGGGGAATCCGCTTTTTTCAGGGGACTGATTTGGTTTGTTGCTCTAAATTTCTTCCTTTGACAAAAAAAAAAAAAAGCAGAAATGCGATGTAACATAAAGAAATGCTATTTCAAGAAGTTATGAGGACCACAAATTACAGTGTAAATTGGAGCTTTGAGAAAGATACTTGTGGAAAGACGAAAGAGGAGACAAAGTGACAGTAACACCTATGTCGAGTGGGAGCAGGAGGAGTCATCTGCAAATGCACCTGGGGAGGCCAGAGGGGGATGTCAAGTTTCATCTTTCACGAATTTTTGACTTATTTTTTGAAACAGAGTACTTCATCAAACCTGAAACATATCATTTTTGTATAGGTTGGTTGGCCATACACTACTGGGATCCACCTGTCTCTGCCCAACTCGGGGTTACAGGCATATATTTTGGTGTGAGAGACTCACACCAAAATCATTTTAGAAAATCATTTCACAGGGAAATACGTAACATTGAAGTTAGAGTCTGGGTCCCATCCCCAAACTAACATATTCTTCCCTCATTTTAAATGTCACCTGGAAATATCAAAAGACCTTCAAGTCTCCAGGTGCACATATCATATGCAATTTACAGAGATTGCTTTTGTAATTTTGGATAAAAATATGTTTTTCCAATATGGACAAATGAAATCGTGTTAAGAATAGAAGTAAATACATTTTTAGACACTAGATAATAAAGGGAAGAAGGACTGAGCACAGAGTGGTCATCAGATCTCAGCGCCATTTTAAGCTTGTCCAAAATTATTCAATATTCTTGATTCAATGTCAGTTAACTATAGAATAAGTGCAAGTTTTAAAGTATTTCTCTTTATCCTCTGGGCAATATTTGTTCTGCTTGTTTGTATAGTAATAACCATTTTCTCTATAAAGTATTTCACATCCGTGGATTTGTTTACAATGTGCATGTTGGAACTTTAAAACTAAGCTTAATTTCTTAAAAAAATCAGTGTATGCATGGCCCCTATTCCAGGAGAAATCTAACTTCCTCTGCAGTTGTGTGCTTCTCTCACGTGGTTGGAATGTTGCAGCTGCTTAGCAGCCTCCAAGCAATGGTAAAATCGAGGTTTGAGACAGGAACGTAGGGAAAATAGTGTGTTTGCTTACATTTGCGGAGGGGATTAATTTTAAGTGCCTAAACTGAGTTTGAACCAAAATTATCGAATCAATACACTTTTTGATCTTTAAAAAAATGGAAGCAAAAAGCCTGTATATCATTAGTGGTAAATGAATTGTTGAAAGCAAATACAAACAGGTCAATCGGGTCAGTTTTCCTCTGCATTGATTTCTAGTAACCATGTATGAATGATGCAGGAGATGAATTGCTTACAAATTTAGTTCAGAATACCTTTGAAAAGTAGAGTACAGTAACATCGTGTTTTTGTCTTAAAGTATTCCCTATCGGGACTAATCATGATTACAGGGCATTGTATTAGAATTGTACACAGTAAAGCCAACCATAATTTCCCACTCTGTGCTAGAAATATAAAAGGTTGTTCACTCCTGTCCTTGACAAGCTCTCATTTATAGCAAATAGATTTTGAAAACTTAAGCCCATTGATCTTCTGAAAATATGTAAATTGAGAAGAAGGCACCCCAACAGAGAAGATATGGTCAGTTCTCATTATGGAAAAATGGTCTCATGTCTCTCCTTCTATGGAGACACCTTCGAGTATGGTATAGTTTTCAAGTAAGTTTCTAAAGAAAAAATGTCACAAAGTATAAGAGCATTGCTAAAGAGTCTAGATTATAACATACCCTTTAAAAAGAATATTTTCACTTTGACATAAATAGAATGACGTCTAAATTAAGTGATTTTCTTTCTCCAATTTATTATTGCAATCACTCTAGCCTTCACAAGATCCTATTGTTTAAGGACTATGATGACCTGATGATAGATTTAGGAGCAGAAAATATTATAGGTTATTTATTAAATAATTTGTTACTTTGCACTATTTAAAAATGTATAATGGTGGAGCCCTCTAGAAATATTCTTTATCTAAGAAACTAAGAAATAGGAGCTATCAAAATATAGAATCATTAGACAACAGGCCAGTTATCAGAGTCAAATATCAATGCCTACATGCTTGGAGTAATTCAAACACATGGTTGTGATATATTTGGTATACAACTTGAGCCAACATGCTTAATGGCATGGATCTTTCATAGGAATATGATATTGATGACGAGTTTTTAATGTTTGCTGACATGTTTTCTTGGCCTCATGGATGTATGAAGACAACACAACTGACCTGGCTCCATGCCTGAAGGTCAGCACACACCATTGTCTGCTTAGATTGTTCATTCTTAACATAGCAATTTTTATTGAGACAATGAGACAACATCCAATTTTTGCAATATATACCATAACTCATAGAAAAAGTCATAAATTTTCATATTTCATATTCAAATATGGTCATTTAATGTGTTTCATGCCATAATCAATATTTTATAGAGAGGTTGATTTTACTTCAAATGTTTTGTGTTCTTCTATACCATGCAGAAGAGTTAACTGGAAAGATATCATGACTGTTATAATTTAAGTATAAAAAATTGTAATTTTTTAATTCCCAAAGATTTTGTTTTGAAATGTATTTATTGTTGCTGCTAAACCCTCTTCCACAATCTTAGTTATTCTTTTTTTTTTTACAACAAACTTAAGGCTCACTAAAATCCCGCGCAGAAGATAAATTGTATTATATGCATTGTTCACACAGAGTAATGTATAAAACATTTGGTTCCCTGTTGATTGAGAGAACATATACCTGGACAATTTATGAAGCCAGAAATACATCTACAATATCTTATAAAAACATGAAAACAGTAAAGTATTTTAATGGCATAATAAGAAGAGAATGCAGTTCAAAGAATAGAGCTTAAGAGAATAAGTTAGAGACTGAATTTTGAATGTAACACAAATTTTGAAAGATGTTTAATTGTATCCTTAAAACCTAAAAATTTAAGTAGTTTTATAATATAACATTCAAGACAGAAAAATGAAATGTGTTGTTTCAAGTGAAACAAAATCTTAAGAGCCTAGAATGGCATTTTGTGTTTAGCTTTTTGTGATTGTGTATACTAGATCTCTTTCACTGGAAAAAAAAAAATTTGACAATTTGCATAAATAAGAGCTCTGCTTCTTTCCAGATTCTGATTTATTCTTTTTCCAGCAAGAGTTTTATTTATTCTAATACATGTATGCTTTTCAGTTTTCAAAGATTAATTCATGTTGTTAAAATTACTTTGAATCGCAGTTAACATATCTGTCCTTTCCCAGGCAAGGGAGGAGTCAACTGTTATTACACAGTCTTGGATCAAGGGCAGGACATTTTTTTTTTCATTTTTATTGGTTATTTTATTTATTGACATTTAAAATGTTATCCCCCTTCCCACTTACCCCTCCAAAAAAACCTCATATACCCCACGCCCTGCCTCTATGAGGGTGCTCACCTATCCGACCACCCATTCCTGCCTTAGCACCCTAGCATTCCCCTACTCTGGGTCATCGCCTCCACAGGACCAAGGGGCTCTCGTGCCACTGATGCCCTATAATGCCATCCTCTGCTACAGATTCAGCTGGAGTCATGGGTTCTCCCATGTGTACTCTTTGGTTGGTGGTTTAGTCTCTGGGAGCTCTGGGGGACATTTGTTCTATAAAAATTAACCACTGCCCACCATGGCAATGCCACCATCTGTAGACATGATAGGACCCTAAGTTCTTCATGAACAGGATCCTCACTTCAATTATAGTTCAATGGTTTATTTCAGTGTTTGTTCTAAGTTTCACGTTATTGTGACTTTCAGTCATTGTGAGCCCTATGAAAACGTAATTTAACCACAGTAAAGTTTTTGTATCAATGAGTTATTCGGCTCAATAATTAATGAGTCAGAGAAATATAAGAAACGAAGGAATGCTGAGAGTAGACAAAACAGTTTTCCCCAGAAAAGATTACACCGATTAATTAGCAATTCTATATAATGGATCTACATAGGAGGGTTTGGAGGGAGTGAAAGAAAGAGAAGCAAGCGATTTATGTAATAATTACTTAAAAATTAAAAATGCTTTGTATATAACAGCCTGATTTATTTAAAATAGTTCTTGAGCTGGGGAAATAAAGTAAATTCTGTTTCTTTTTTCTCTATTTCCCTCTTTCCTTGTTTTAGGAAGAATTATAAATTTCAGGAAATACATACATCAGATACACAACAAACTAGAAAGGGAGGGAGGGAGAGACACAGAGAGAGAACTGAAAGGGTTTTCTAGTGGACACCATTTTTTAATGATGACTGGTTAAATTTCTAAAGCCGTTTGTGCACATCTGTGTGATATAATTATTTAAATTAAAGCAATTTAGGACAGAAGCCCAAGGACAAGCAACCCTTTTGACAGATGATCAGAAATAACCACCATCCCCACACTGCCATCGTGCTGATGATAACGACAGATACATTAGGTTAATCAAGGGCTCCTAACTTTAGAAGAGCTCAAGATTAATTGTTACTTTTACATAGCCATCAATTGTCTTCAGAAGTACCTGTCTAGAACAAGCTCTTCCTGCCTGTCAGTCACCACCACCTACCAGCCAGGTAAGAACACCAATGCTACAGAGCATTCTAGCTTGCTGGAAATGCAGCAGAGCAGCCTGGCTTTCTAGACCTGACAACATGCAATTAAAAGTAAATGTTTGTTGAATATACTTGTGAGAACATTGTATATGGGCATGTGTGTCTATATGTGAGAATTTCAATTTTAGAATTTAAAAGACAGGCTTTTTTTTTTTTATGGGAAAACATTAAAGACTTAGGAGACCTGGACTTAATTTGGCCTTTAAGTAATGATTGGAAGGAATGCTATACTTTATAGAGTATCTGTTACATGGAGGTTTTACAGAAACTAGGTGGTCTAAATGAGAAGGATTTTATTATGCAGATTTCATCCAGGCAGAGGGCTTATATAACTGAGCCCGTGTGGCCAATCCCAAGCCTTTGGCCGAGTTCTAGTACTCTTCTTGTGTTCGTTTTCTCAGATCACCTCAGAGGTGCTCCTTTTTAAGTACTGCACAGAAAACTTCACATGCAGAGATGAAATATAGACTTCAACTACTGCCACGTTTAAAAATGCAGCATATGATAACAAACAGTTATTCTACTGCAAGAGATGTAAGCAAAATAATATTTGTTGGGTATTAGAGAAAGGGATGTCCAATACGCAAACATGGTGGTACACACTTACCATAAATAATCCCAACACTTGAGAGGCTGAGACAGGGAGATCAAGAATTTGAGGCCAGTGTGGCTATGCATCTTAAAAGACTAAAGAAATGTAAAAGTATAGCTATGAGATGACTGTGCAACTAAAGGCTCTTGCTGGCCAAGCCTATCAGCTTGAATTAGATCCCCACTATTGCATGGTAGGAGAGAACCAACTCCTAAAAGGTTTCTTCTGGCCTCTGTATGAAAGGCCTAGCATATCTGTGCCCTTCGTTCCAAATATATGTAATAGAAAAAAACTAAAGGTTCATTTATATTTAAAATATCTGCAAATAAAGGGAAAGTTCATGTTGGAGTTATATTGGTTCATTTTTAATTCTTTTTTTATTATTGTAAATATTTCAGTTCGTATATAGATTTTAAATGAAAAGCATAAAATATTTATGATGTATATGTATTACACTAAACTGTGTGGGTTTCTTATACTTAAATGTAGCAGATAATGTACATTAAAAATCAATTCAGTGTTTTGTTTATTTGTTTATTTGTTTGTTTGTTTCAATCACTGGCATTTTTATTAAATATACTACTAGGACGTTTTGCTTTCAGAAAGCAAAATGATAAGACATTTTGTAGGGTGAATAATGTAGATTACAACAGTGCTGAAAGAGAGGAGTATCACTCCTATAGGCCCTCGTCTCTAAAGTGATGACTGTCTTTCATTCAAGCTTCGGTGTGACAGTCCTGTTTCCCTTCGGTGGTGGAGACCAACACCCATGGTCTCCACTGAGCTTTTTAACCATACTTACTCCATTTTAACCTCTCTGATGCTTTCACCTTTTCTACTGAGATTGGCAGAGGACCCTGTGATTATGATAATAATCCCCGAGAGTGAGCACTTGTAACTTGAGCTCTTATCTCTCTGGCAAGAGAAAATTGCTAGAGCTGAGACATTTCATGAGATTTCTTGAACAGAGAAATGATACCCCAACAGAAATAGACATGGACTTTAAGGCGTCTTGAGAACTCCAGCTCCAGTCATTCTGGAATCTTCTTCGTCGTATTTCACAGAGGGCATGTGCTTGCTTTAGAAGGGAGGAAGCAATAATATTTCCTACTGCGAGTATGACATTTCTTACTTCTTGCATTTTGAAAAGAGTCAGGTTCACAGCAGAAAAGAAAACTAGTTTCTAAGTGAGCTTATGAGTGTGTTCCTACCCCAGACCACTAAGACAATTTTCAGCTGACTAGAAGAAGTAAGGATGAAATGTGCGTGGTAGCGCCATCTCCATCCCTCTCATTTGTCAGATCAATGCCCACATCCCAATTCAGGTCAAGGCATCCGGCAGAGGAGAGGGCTGCAGAGTGACTGTGAGATGCTCTATTTCACACACTTGCCCTCTGGAAGGACTGGCAGAGGCAGTCACTTAAATTAAATACAGGTCATCAAACAAGATATACAGTCTATTTCTAAAACAGACAAGCCCAGCATCCGAATCCCTGTGGCCTTTTACTGAGGCGCACTGTGCTTCTTCTTCATGCTCCTCTGTCAATTCATGTTAAAGTTTGCTTTGCTTAAAAGTGATATTTCATGTATTCTCTGACCCTCTTGCTCAAAGCAAAGAAATTGCTTTGGTTTATTTATGACCCGCTAACCTTAAGCAAAGCTGAAAAATTCTTAATGCTTCCAAAGCCTCGGGAGGAGAAATAAAAGCTAAAGTAAATTTGGCATTGGTGCAAATCAGTTTGAACCTGTCCAAAAGACCTTCCAAAATTACGAAGGGAGTATAGTTGCATATGAGCATACAAGTGACATATTTCTGGTGGCTCTTGATTCAAGAAAAACTGCAAGGAAGCAGATGGTTAACACCAATTTAGAATCCTGGAATCTTCACATTTTCTAAAAATAGTCAAATAAGACTCTACACCTGACAGAAAAGGTAAAATTTCAATACTGTCCAACATTAATATTCCAGCCAATTATCAAATTTGGGAAATAACAGTGCAGACAAGGTTAGCTAGTAAAATAGTGATTGGAACCAGCATTGCAGACAGCAGAGGAAAGGTAAGCTAAATCAGCCAGTCGACATCTTACCCCTGTAGAATACCGTTCTGAAGTTATTCTCTTACTGTGAGGCAGGTACAGCAAGAGCAGAGATGCTTTTCCTCATGGAGAGGGAATTTAAACTATTGAGAGGTTTTTCTCATCAAAAACTATAGCCATGAGAAAGTACATGTTTTATTTTGGGTAGATAGAGTTAATCTTTGCTCTGCCGCTATACTAAAATATGTCAGTGATGTGATGTTTAATCTAATTTCTTACTAGACACCAATCACTTTCAGTCTCCTAAGAACTTCAAGATAGCATTCTCCATATTTTTATTCTACGAATTTGAGAAATTTGGACTTAACGTTTTCTACAGAGGATTTTAGAAGGTTCTGGAACCCCCCTCACATGGCTGTGCTTTACTATTCATTGTGATTCGATGGAAATTGCTTGATCGTAGTTCCAAGTTTGGATATTGAGATAAGGCAATGATCATGGCTTAAAGTCTCATCTCGGCTCAACATCCTTGGAAAATGCTATCAAAAGCAATGACAGGTATGTATAGAAGCAATGGGACGCTGGTCTGAATATGATAGTGCAATTGTCATTCAAGGGAACACGAGTGACATGCATTCAGGTGAAACTGATGACACAGATGGTCCCAGAAAGACTTGCTTTCCTACCACAAGAGACAGCCCTCTGCAGGAAAGCTATCTCGAAGGAAGCCACACAGGACTATTCAGATTCGCCAGTTTTATGTCCTGTAACTATCTGAAGTCTGAATGCATACAAGTCAGCAGATCATTACCCTATCTACTCAAAATACCAGCCAGAGAAACTTATCCTGTAATCTCTTCATGTACAAGATACTAAATGATTACATGTTTAGCATACAATATTCTAAGTGAACAAAATGGATATGTATAAAAAATTGGACTGAATGGTTCATCAATATTTTATTAATAGTTACTGTAATTTGTATAAAACTAGGAAGAGTTTCGAGTAAGTATATATATATATATATATATATATATATATATATATATATAT
>LR749846.1:616329-674089 GCA_902729485.2 Mus minutoides
AGTTACTGCCAGGTCCACTCAATCATAACAGATAACAATGTTAGGACATTAATAACCAAAGTGAGAGGAGTTGAGTCTCAGGTAGTATGCATAGGCTGTATTAATTTTTATTGTAGTTTAAAGTCTTGTGTCATAGGCAAAGCAAGATGCATTATATTGGTTTGATTCCTTGGTTGTTTTAAAATAAGTATGTTTAAAAGAAATTATACTAATTAAAAATGCTGATTGTAAAGAAGATGCTTATTCCATGCACACTGTAAACATAGAAGTTCAACATTGTTAGTAATGTCATTTGAGAAAACGTAAATGGTTTCTGCTTGATTCTGCATGACCTACATGCATCCCTGCAGTTCTTATTATATGTACACCAATATTTAAATTAAGAGATACTTAGTATTTGTTTTGCTTTTTGGTAGTTCCAATTTCGTTGAATGATAAATTTTCCCTGTCTTTAACAGCCTGTAACTAAGCCCACCAAAAAGGACTTTTCTTCCCTTTTGGAAAAAAAAAAATCGGATTCTTTTCTTTGACACAGCACGAAGTGGAGGTTTGCCAAGCTCTGGGCTGGAGGAATCCCGCTTCTTTTCTTCCTTACTCTTTTGAAATGGTTTAAAATGTGTGACAGGTTTGGTTAAAGGATTGGGCTTTCCTCTGCCTCCCTCCTGTTCCAGACTCCCACAGATACTGTTAAATCAGCACATCTCTGCCACACAGGTTGCTTCAGTGAACATTCAACGCTGTCGGTGAGTTTGGAATTCAAATAAAAACCATCGACCGTTGATTGTACCCTATAGCTAACCATCATCTACTCCATGGCCCTCTGCGTTTGCTGAAGACAGAACCGCAAAGCAGGACCCGACAGGATTCTCCCCGCCTCTGCAGAGACTATGTTTACAAAGGTCACAATCAACATTCATTGCTGTCGGTGGGTTGAACTGTGTAGAAAAGCTCACTGAACAATGAATGCAACTGTGGCCCGCTTTTTGCTGTCGCAATCAACAGACGTTCCCTCCCTAATAGAGGTCCTGGAGGTATTAACGCCATTTCTTGGTTTAACTTCTGCTGTCTGAACTTTCAGGTTTGTTAATTCAATTCTTATCAAGTCCTATCTCTGTGAGGAAGTCACTAATTTATATAAGAATACTGCTTTTCTATGCTCCTGGGGGTTACAAATGAGGCATTTCTTAAAAATGCTAAAGTGTTGGATGCCCAGAATCAACTGTGTAGCCCTGGGTTGGCGCAGCTTCCTGCTCTGCTGTGCTGGTGAAAGGAAGAACCAAAGAAATTATCTTACTTCCTGCTTCGTTGTCCGTCACATTGTTACACACAGCAAATAGCCACCCGCTCATCTCTCATTAGGTTTCCTGGTCAAAATGGGCTTGAAGCAAGAGCGAATTCTTTTGCTCTGCATATGGAATCACTGAAATGGCTCCACTCTCTATGGAATTAGGTAGGCAGAGGGATAATACCTCAATACCTAAGTAGTTAGTTATCCAGAGGCTCATTATAATCATACAGTAAATTTGTTTCCCCAGAGAGTCATCAGATTTAAGATTATATTTCATCGTCTTTACTCTTCTCCTTTCTTCTGAATTGGTAGACTTCTAGGGCCTGTCTTCAAGTAAGTGTGTGTGTGTGTGTGTGTGTGTGTGTGTGTTTCCTAACTAATTTGGCTCTATAATTTCAAAAAGAACATCTGTCCTTAAGGTTCATCGCCTCCAATAGTAAGTACACTGGTTGGGGTTATTATTTATAACAGGATGTTCTACATACAGTGTTTGTATACATGGTACCTAGTAGATTTTAATTCATTGGAGAAAAAAATCTATCAAACATATTGTCCTTTCTCTCTCTTGATTAATTAATTATTATGATATACATTCAACTCCCACTACAGAAATCCATTCCTGGGACCTTGCTCTAGTGTCCAGAATATTCATTCCCACAATATTTTACATAGTTAGTTCACAAGTGCCTGCCTTGCTTAGGGCGTCTCTGCATCTAACATAACTCCTTTCTCCCTCCATTTGTTTCATTCCATTTAACGTATGACAAGGCTCTAATCTCAACAAAAAACAAGAAGTTAAAAAAAAAAAAAGAGAGTGTTGCTATTCCTGCTTCATTCAGTTCCCTTATTTTTTTCTATCTTAAAAAGCTATGAGTTTGGAAATGGCATTTAATTAGTAACCTGCAGAAGAGTCTCTATGTGTATGTTCTCTCATTACTCCTCTTCAGCCCACAATTTGACATCTCAAAACATTGCTCTCTCCCAATTGTGTAGATTTTTTTTTTAATGGAAGCTGGTCTTGGTGAAACCAAATCACCAGTATTATTCCACCCCTGGTGGCAAACTTCCTATTCTTCCATAAAGTCATTCCCTTTACGTTCCGCATTTAAGTGGATTATTCGGCACTGGCCTCTTTATTTCACTAATTA
The DNA here is from genome assembly GCA_902729485.2 of Mus minutoides. Lineage (NCBI taxonomy): Eukaryota > Metazoa > Chordata > Mammalia > Rodentia > Muridae > Mus > Mus minutoides. The sequence goes on from LR749846.1 coordinate 618,766, forward strand.
TAAATTCATCCAGGTATGTCCATGTTGACAAACTTTTCTAAGCCTGGATAGTATTTCATTTCATATGTGTGTTTGTGTGTGTGTGTGTGTGTGTGTGTGTGTGTGTGTGTGTGTGCGTGTGTATTCGTATATATGCTAAGGTAATGGATATATGTGTGTGTGTGTGTGTTTGTGTGTGTGTGTGTTTGTGTGTGTGTATGAAAACACCCATAACATCAGAATGTTTTCTCTACTCATTCATTGGTTGAAGGACACTTTGTTTCCAAAGCTTGACTATTATCAATAATGATGAAATGAAGAGAGTACAAATACCTCTTTGATATACATATCTCAGTACACACACACACACACACACACACACACACACACACACACACAGGATGTAGGAATATGAGGACATATAATTTAAGGATACTATTTTCATTTTTTCGAAGACCTGTTATCCGGTTTTCCCAAATAATTGCACTAATTTTCATCTAGAGTTCACAGTGGTTTCCTGTGTCTTTATTCCTTCTCATTACCCTCTTGACTCTTGTCACTTGCTACCATGTATGCATTTGATAATGTCCATTTTAACGGGGGTAGGCATAAAATGATTATGATTTCAATGTGCATTTACCTGATTGGGATGACAAAATGTTTCCACACATTTGCACTTTAAATTTTAAGTACATTATTTATTATTATTTATGTTTCTTTAAAACAGTCTGAGTGTTTGATGTAAATGATATAAAGTCAATTTGTAAAAAAATTTCTTAAGATTGTACTGTTCATGTATATAGGCTTGAATTCAATGCATAATAAAACATTAAATTTTAATTACTCATTTGAGTTTGACTTTTTATGAGGTCCATGAACTATTATCACATGAATTTGCTATGTAATGGTGAGTTTTTGGAAACTTATGAATTACAAATCTTATTGATTTTTGATGGGAAGATATGTACAAAATTCACATCCCAGGTTGTGCTTCTAAAGCAATGATTTTTGAGGCAGCATCTCCCTGTGTGAGCCATATAGGTCTGGTAGTTACTCTTTTCTTCTCTGCTTCCAGAGTCCTAGCATCACAGCTTGCTATGATATCATGCTTATGATTGTAAGTAATAGTAGGCAGTCATTGTCCAAGTTGTAATGCCAAGATTTGATAAGGAATGTATACAGGAAAACAAAATGTTCTCAGAATTCAAAGGCATTCTTAGGCTGTTTAGTTATATTTCATAACTCTTTCTTCTCCTTTGGGTAGTTCGAAAAAGAGATCATCTCATTTTCGTGTGTTATTTTCTCTCAAGTACAGTTATTGGCAAATTCATTTAGTTAAAAACTCTATTATTGGCTAGATGTTTTCTCAGAAGTTTTCTCATGGGACTGGGGAGATGGCTCAGTGGTTAAGAACACTGCTATTCTTCCAACAGGACTTGCCTGGAACCTATACCAGGCAGCTCATATCAGCCTACATGTCAAATTCCAGGCAATTGGAGTCTCTTTCTGACCTCCATAAGAACCTGTACATATGTGGCATAGCTCCACAAATACACATACACATGTGCGTGTACATACATACACACACAAAAAAGTGTGCTCCTTTTTGTATTGCTGTGTTTTGTTTCAAGCCACAATATCTACCTCTTTGCTGTCCCGGACACTAAAAACTTTGGTTGAGAGAGAGAGAGAGAGAGAGAGAGAGAGAGAGAGAGAGAGAGAGAGAAGTCTAAATGGAATTACCTTTATTTAACGTACAGAAACAGAGATACATTTTTTCCTTTAATCCTCACAAAACCATTAGAGAGAGAAGATATTCTTTTATAAATAGGACAAGACATTAACACTCCAAATGTCACAGTGCAGGCCATGTGAGGGCTTGAGATCTGTACTGTGGAGTTCATGTTCCAGGGCTGAGGATGTAGAGTCTGACAGGTAAGGAGTCTATGGAAGCAAATAATAACAGATTCTTTCCAAGGCATGCCTGGGGTTTATTTAAGGATGTGGCTTCTAGAAGATCAACAGTGTTCCTGTGGATGGCCCCACTCCCAAAAGTATATGGATGGCTCAAAGTAGAGCCAATGGGTTATTAAACTTAAAATAGTTTACCAAAAGAGACCATGAGTTCAGAGAAGGTCAGGAGATATGGGTTAATCTGACAAGATTTACAGGAGGAATTGGGAGTTAATTTGATCAAAATACATTGTACCTAATTCCAAAACATTTAATAAAATATTAAAAGCAAAAATATTTGGTCTTGCTTATTCATAAATTAACTTAATCTGCATGAGTTAGAGGGCTTTACTTCCTGGTTTCTTTTCCTCCCTTTCCTTCCTTTCTTCCTTCCTTTCTTTCTTTCTTTCTTTCTTTCTTTCTTTCTTTCTTTCTTTCTTTCTTCCTTTCTTTCTTGTGTTCTAAACTTGATACAAAAGAAATGTCAAGCTTGTAGTAGATGTGTAATATGTGTAATAAGTTTTGGATGAATAAGGAAATCAAAACCATGTCTACTTAGCAGAAAGCAGTTCATGGGGCATGTGGAGGTTAACCTTGTGATGGAAAGAGTAAGATGGAGAGTAAGCTGCCACAGTCTCCTGGAACTCCTCAGAGTCCTGAGCTTCTGTATACTGAATTAGACCTTAGATGGCTCCTTGAACATCAGTGAGACAGCAAAAGGGAACTGAGGTGAAGGTGGTGTTTGCTTCCGCTATCTTCACGGAAGTCCTAACAAGTGACAATGCTCCCCTTTACCCTGCTGCCTCTGAGTAACCTCATCAGGCAGAGCTCTCATTGGAGCAAAGTGACAGTGTGACAAGATATGATTGGCCAAGAATTTATGCCTAGGGATTGGCTAAAGCACTGTATACAAATGTATGTGCTCTGCAATAAACTCAGATCTGCACCCTAATGCTGGTCTCCCAAGTCTGATTCCTGGAATTGGTCATATGTCTCTTTTGCCTCTCTCCCCCATCCTCCATTCTGTTCCCACAGCAGTGTCTACAAATGAATAACTAACTCATACAACTTAATACTTTCAGCCACAGGCTGTGAGTCAAAACTGAGTTGTGGATGTTTTGGAAAGATCTATATTTATATCTATCTCTATCTCTATATCTATATCTAATCTATACCTATGATACACATAATGCTTCTAAATTATTGAGCCCTAGTGTTTATGTTTGTATTTATCATATGTAAATTTAACTACTCTGCTTATTTTTTTTAAAAAAGTTTCTTTGTTGTGTGTGTATTTGTATATGTGTGCATGTGTCTCTGCCTACCATGGCTCACGTATGAAGGTCAGGGGAAGACTCGCTGGAGTCTGTTCTTTACTTTAACCCTATGAGTCCTGGGGAGTCAAACTCATATCATCAGGCTTGGTGGCAAATGCCCTCACCTGCTGATCATACTGTTGGATCTGACTGCACTACTTAGTCAAATCTAAGAACCTATTGTCTCCAAAATCCATCATTAGAAGAAGAAAGAAAAAAGAGGAAAAAAGGAAGGAATCACAATTTTTAAAAATCACCAGTTTTGACACTGCAAACTGCTGAGATGCTCACAATGTAGGTAGGATTTTCTCAGGATCAGAAAGAAAATGGTGTACCTACAGAATCTCCCTATTTGGTTTTACTGCTCACATTAAAATACAATGAGGTTAGGCCTGGAAAACTTGATGTATGTAAAACAGATGGAAAATCTGGGGCACTTATTGTAATTCTGAGTAGCTTAAAGTTTACAGATGTTTAAAGAATTTTCTAAGATTCCTTTGGATTCTCATGGTTATTTTTAATCCAAGGTACTGACTTTAAATGTGAACTCTCACCCCTTATCCTTAAGGTAAGGATAACGGGTAGACAGAAGCTGATTTTTTTTTTCTTAATCTTGAAGCAATGAGAAGAGGCACTGGTGAAGTAGCAGTGAAATCTGCATTTTCACAAATCTGTTTGCTTTCTGCAATGCTGTCAGAACATGATACAATTTTGTTAGATCGTAGTCATATTTTCCAATCACTTCTCCATCATCCTTAGACAAATTTATTCCCTTTTCCAGCTCCTTTAAGAAAGCAGATTGTGAATACCTTCAGACTTCCTTAACTAGACATTTGCGATGCAAAAATATCCTGAAATATCAACACCAAGTAACAGGAATAAAATAGCCCCCTGTGCTCACTGCCTGAATTTCTCTAAGTCCCGGACAGACAGCTTGGAACCATGAACATAAAGTCTTAGCTAGCAGTGCCAGATCATACAAAGCCATTTTTAAGATGCCTGGTCTATGTTATCAATCCTCTTACCTTAGGCAACCCACTCCAGCTGCTTAAGTGCTAACACATGCTTTATAATTGCAGGGAATGAGATGGTTTGCACATTAAAATTAGATGCAGAATGAAAGTGCTTGAACATGGTAAAACAGAAGGGAGTAGTGGGTGGGGTTCAGAAGACGGTCTGAGCATGCCAATACTCACACAGACTTAATTCCAAGATTTGCTTCTCCATTTGAATTCTTAAGTGCAGCCTCTGATTTCATTGCAGAAGGACAAAAATGCATAGAATCTTTCAAAGAATATGCATCCCTGTGAAAATGTATCCCCAATTTATAGCGTTTACAGCCATGAGAGATCACAGAGGCAAACATCAGAGATAGTCTTTGAAAGCCAAGCCAAGTAATTTAATGGCCACTAATGACATTTGTAGCTTTCCAGGCTTCTATAGCAAGAGTAATCAGATCCCAGGCTCTGGGCTGTAACATGATCACCTCAGCTTTTCAGAGAAGGATTTCTGTGGCAGCTCTGGTGCTGCACAGCTGCTCAGGCATGTTGTTGTAATGTCAGAAGGCAAGGGTGGTGAAATCGCCTTTCTCCAGACTATTAGATGGCTTTTACAACTGGTAAACACAACATAGTACAGGGTGAAGATATATCCTCCTTTATTATGTAGAAGAAAAAAAAATCAACCATTGCCTAAAATCAAAGTCCTAAAGCACTGAAAATTAAAGAAGTATGTATACATGCACTTTCTTGGTTTTGAATCTGAGGTCATGAAATCAACAGTTATTTACTCGATTGTTCAAAAAGCATGCGCTAGGAAGCCCTGCATTTACTTGTACAGCTAAGAGCTGGGGCACACCAGAGTGAGAGCAGACATACTCATTATCTCTTAGAACCTGAACTCTACTTACAGATGAAGATCTTAACCATACTTCTGTAATTAGAGGACTTCAAAAGAAAGGGCTAGAGAATGAAGGAGACCAGTAGTAGAACCTTCGAGAAAGAAGAAAAAGTCAAAGTATAGCTGAGTTTTATCAATGTGCATAGCAAAGGAACACATATTCCTGCCAAGAACTCATGGGAAAAGTGAAACATGTTTAATATAGGCAAGAATATTATTAATAATGTAAAAAAGACTAAAACCTCCTTTACAGTGACAGAAAGAATGACTCCAAGATCTTTTTATGCTGAAAAGTAAAAATGATACAATTGCTAATTGGTAAAGAACATTAATTTAGATTGAGTTAAGGTGTGATATGCCAAAAAGATTCTAGGGCCAAAATTCTTTAAGAGCTCCACTGTTTATAGTTAGTCTTAAGATGGCCCAGGCTGGTCTACTGTAATATTTTCTTCCTGCAGATGGAAAAGAGAAGCTAACATGTTAACTGTCTGGGGGGGGGGGTCAGGAAACTAGTTCAGAAAGCATCCAAGCTAGAGAAAATAACAGGTACAGGCACCTAGCACTGGGGAAAAAAGTAACTCAAGAAAATGAAAGAAGTCAGTGTGGTGGCTGGAACAGAGTTCCCTGTGGAGGCAGGCTACTCCAGGTCCCATTCAAGAGTAGACAAATCTCTATATTCTAGTCTTTTTGACATAAGAAGGCACTCTGTAGGCTATGGAAAGAAAAAAATGGAAACCAAGCCAGCCACTAAAACTTTCACCCACAATCTATCTTGCCTGCAAGTCGTGCTGCAGCAATGGTGGTGCAGAACTTGTGGGAATGGCCAGCCCATAAAGGTAGGCCATGCTCTATGCTGTCCGGATGGACAGGGCTAGGAAACTAGATAGGCCAGAGACCTAGTGTATGATCAAGTATGACTGCCAAAAAAAGAAATCAATGAAATGATTCCTAATGATATTCTGAAATATGCATAGATGGGTAGATTGATACACTGTCCAGTATTCACCAGAGAAGCCTCCCATGGCAGCTGATGGGAATAGGTACAGAGACCCACAGCCAAATATTAGGCAGAGAGAGAGAGAGAGAGAGAGAAAGAGAGAGAGAGAGAGAGAGAGAGAGAGAGAGAGAGAGAGTCTAAATTGGAGTTCTCTATTGTGTCCTTCACCTCAGAGATCAGGGAACCCCTCAGGAGAGGGTGAGGGAGGAATGTAGAAATCAGAGGGGGTGGAGAACATAAAAAATATATGGCCTACTGAATCAACCTAAGCAGCCTTCATGTGGCTTCACAGATATTGAACAGTGAGTGCAGGCAGGTCTTTGCCTCCCTTGGGATTCTTTTCCTCTGATTGAGATGCCTTGTCCAGTTTCAGTAAGAGGGCTTTTGCCTTGTCTTCTTGTATCTTGTTTTGTACTGTTTTGTGGTCTCTTAGAAGCCTGCTATTTTCTAAAAAGGAGACAGAGGGATGGTGGATAAGGAGAAAAGGAGAGATGCAGGGAACTGACAGGAAGAGAGGGAAAGAAAACTGTGGTCAGGGTGTATTATATGAGAAAAGGATCTACCTTATTCAAAAATAGAAAATAAATAAGTAAATTGTAGGAAAAAAGCTAGAAAAACCATGTTAAAACTTTGTCTATTGTCCTGAACAGTAGAAACTCCCAGACCATTTTAAGCAGCAGAGCAAGAACAGGGGTTGGAAACGGTGGTTTGCTATCTGAGATGTTTACTGTAGGAGGCAATTATCCTTGCCTGGAAGAGAGATGGTGTAATTAAAACCACAGAGTTCCAGTGCACCTGGATGATGTCTATAATGGAGAAAAGAACTTCAGGCACCAAAAGCTTAAAAGTCTCAATAATGTGTACACATTATTATATTTAACAACTGTGTTGATAAGTTTTTGACAACTTGACACAAACCTCCACATAGAAAGAGAATCTCGGTTGGGAATTGCTCCCATCAGAATGGCCTCTGAGTGTGTCTGCAGGACGTTTTGCTGACGACTATTTGATGTCAGAGGACCCAGCTCAATGAGAGTGTTATCATCCCTGGGCAAGAAGTTCTGGGCTGCATGGAAAAGAGAGCAGAGCAAGTCATCAGGCAGCAGTCCTCTGTGGTTTCAGAAGTTCCTGTCTCAGCTTACCCAGACGATAGACCATTGTAAACTGTAAGTGAAATCAATGTTTTTTCTTGTTTTGTCAATGTTTTATTACAACAATCAAAACCAAATTAGGACAACCTCTGATCCCATACATCGCCCATCTTAAGAGTAGGGAACTGCCTTTCAAAATGTGAATCCATCATTTCCTAATATGTTTAAGATTATGTGTCATTTTTGTTCTTTGTACACGAGCTGGACCTAGTGATGTAATCAAATAAGTGAAGCATAGGAGATGGAGGGTCACTTCTAAAAGGATGATGTGGTCAATGAGACTTCCATGTTGCTTCCTCTCTTTTATTTACTCATGGACTATTCTCTTTGGGTCAACAAGCATCTGTATTATGCAGTAGTCTTGCTAAAAGGTCTTCTAGGCAAGTGTTGGATCCTGTCAGGCACAAAGTGGGTATTTTTCCAAAGGGACTCTTTCCCACATACATGTTGTGATGACAGAAGCATATCACACTAACTCAGAAATTGATTATGACTAGTGCTATGACAAACCCTAAACCAATAAGAACTCATTCCAAAGACATCAGATTTGTGGTTGAATTAGCTTTCTATAATTGGTACACAAAAATCTGTAATGGAAGAAGGTTATTTGGGCTTACAGTTTCAGTCCATGATTACTGGACCCAGTTCCTTTCAGGACTGAGGCAAGGAGCATATAATAGAGGAAACTGGCACCCCTAAGGCAACTGGAAATCAAAAGAGGAAATAAGGGCATTGCCAAAGTACCATATTCCTGCTACAGAAGACATCTTCAAGGATTTAATTCTCTCTGAATGGATCCTACATAGAAATGGCTGCAGCCTTCTAATATCACTAGGGTCTGAGGAAGCTGTGCCTTTCAAAACTATCACCCTAACTAATGGCAAGGTGAGAAGAATGATTTGATCTATCAATGTGGGCTTCTTGGTTGATTAATTACGCTGCTAGGTATAGATGATGAATGGAGAGTGCTTATTCACAAAGCAGGCAGTTAGATTTCATTATGTTATACTTATATTTGTATTATTTGTATTGAGAGGCCAAACCCATTCCATCTTGGGACCAGACTCCATATTAAAGAAAAAAAATAATAAATAAACCTGAGAACTTGACCTACAACAGAACCCAAGCTGCACCCTCATACCAGGAAGAACCCCATGGCTTACTTTTGGCCAGAGATATTCCTTAGCTACTTACTAGCAACAGTTAATCAAAGATTAGTTCATGGTTGTATATGGTCTTGCTTCAGAGCAGTCACCTATCAGCGTACAGTAGTTATTCAATTAGATGCTTGCCAGGCTAAACTCCCCTCCCTTGCTCACTGCTTCCTATAAAGCCTTGTCCCCTCCTCCTCCCACGAGCTTGAGGCTACAGCCTCCCATGTAGCTGTTAGAGACAGTGGTGTGGCCCAAGCTCCAGCTTGTAAATACAGACCTCAAAGAGATTGCATCGGAATCGGCTCCTTGGTGGTCTTTTGGGGCTCATGAACACTTCCTGGAACAACAGTATTTGTAATCAAAACTCCACATGCAACTACAGATAAAGAGATAATATATTACCATGCAAGTAGCAAATAAATACCAAAAAATTATACTTTAAGCACACAGATGGCTCCACCATGCTCTCCACCGCATTCTGTTGACTTTGGATCATCCTCATTGTTTATCGTCTGTAACCTTTGTCATCCCTGTCTACCTTTCATGGTTTGTGTCCTTCCATACCACTCATCATTGTGATGTCCCAGGGCCCAGAGCTTGGCCAACTTGCCTTCTACATTTGTGCCATGCTCTTCATGTTCCTGGGAGCCCAAAGCATTTGCATGATGCCTATCAACACCAGGGTTATTCTCGGTTCACCCTTCCCTGCTATGACTTCATCTCCAATAGACAACAAAATCTGGACATGCCCTACGTCTTGATCTTCCTCCCAAATCCATACTAGTACAGCCTTTTGCAATGCAACTGAGTACCATCATAATACTGTGTCAGGCCAAAACCATGGATACATCACTTTCACCATCAAAATCCCCTATTGATTATCATGATGTATATCTAACTCTAGCTGGATCATCACTATTGATTCCTTGAGTTATTGCAATCACCCTTTTCTTTTGACATATTTTGGCTATCCTCAATTTCTTCTTTCTATGACAGTGGCAAGGAATCCATTTTGACTATCAATTATACTGTATCACTTGTCTCAACAAAAGATCACAATAATGATCCATTTTATGCAGAAAGAGGAAGTGGTTACAATGTCCTGAAAAATCCCTGGAATACAGGAGCCTCACCACTAATTCCTTATGTGACATCACATTGAAGTCACTATTGACATTTTACTTTTTATATATTTGACTTTACTGTTTGCATGTATTTATTTTATAGTATAATGCTTGATTCATGTATTAGGTGTTACTGTTACTGTCACTACATCTTCATGGAGAATGCATTTAGATTCCTCTCTCTTGTTTTAAAATCTTTAGGTTTATTCACCCTGCTATTCCTCAAAACACCAATACTTATTCTTCCATCTATCTCTTACATCATTCTTATTATTGGTTATTTCTTTATTCTTTCTCCATGCTTCCTCCAGCCCCCCACTAACCATTCTACTCTCTGCTTCTGTGATGGCAATGTTTTGGATCACAGGTTCTCCAGCAAGCCACTAGTTCCCTGGCATAGCATCTCTGCATTAGATATGGCCTGTGCTTGGAGCATGTTCCCAGATGTAATAATCATGTCTAGTCCTTGCATGCATTTTAACTGGGTGGCCAGATATGACCTTCTCAACGGCCATACCATTTTGTTATAAAATCTGTTTTTCATTCTAGTCATTAAATAGTTTTCATTTCTTTGTTCTGCAATGATCAGAACCTTCTAAAGTACATATGACTTCTGTATTTACTACATTTATTTAATACATTACTTTGAATTTTCTATAGAAAAAAGGTACTTAAGCACAAAAATGTTCACTTTCTTCACAAATGCATACCAAAGACACAGAAGACATCCTAGGTTTTGGCACATAGTAGTTGATCAATGAAATTTTGGTTGACTGCTTGAAAAAATTCATCAGTCTTAAATGAATTAATATCTCTCTCCAATGATACATACCACAGTACCAATTTTTAATAAAAGATTAATGTTTTCCCCCATCTATTAGTTTAGGTATGTTTCTTAGTCACTGTTTTATTGATGCAAGGAGATACCATGACCTAGGCAACACTTATTTTTTAAAAAGCATTTAGTTTGGAGCTTGATTACAATTTCAGAGGTTTAGTCCATTATTATCATGGCAGGGAATATGGTAGCAGGCATGGCAGGTATGGTGCTGGCGAAGTTGTTGAGAGCTTTATCCTGATCCACTGGCAGCAGAAAGAGAAAGAGAAAGAGAAAGAGAAAGAGAAAGAGAAAGAGAAAGAGAAAGAGAAAGAGAAAGAGAAAGAGAAAGAGAAAGAGAGTTATTTGGCTTGGCATAGGTTTTTAAAGTCTTAAAGTCTACCTCCAACTTCCTCCAACAAGGCCACACCAACTAAACAAGGGCATACTTACCCCAACAAAGCCACACCCTCAATCTTTATAATCTTTTCAGATAGTTCCACACCATGGTGAATAAACATTCAAATCTATAAGCCTATTTCAGAAAGGGTGTTTATTTAAAGTGCCCAAGTATTTGCAGTGTGTGGTGCATAGAGGAGGGCAATGTATACTTATACAATTCAGAAGAACTTTGTTGTGTCAGTTTTCTTCCAACTCTAGATTTGTCTTTGGGACTTGACTCAAGTTGCCAGGTTTGTGCATCAAACACTTGTACCCAATGTGCTATCTCAATAGCTCATACTCTGGTTTTTCTTTATCTTTAACGCACACACACACACACACACACACACACACACATACACACACACACACACACACATACACACACACACACATAGTGAAATAGAAAGAACAAAAAAGGAGGAGGGGGAGAAGGAGGAGGAGGAAGAGGAGGAGGACTATGAAAAAGAAGAAGAAGGAGAAGAAGAAGAAGAACAACAACAACAATAACAACAGGAGGATGGGAAGGAGAAAGAAGATGGGCAACAAAAGATAATGTCATAGAGATTAGAATGTTGAAATGAAATGAGGGCTTGAAAGATTGCCTAGTTTCTAGACTGCCTGATGCATAAGCATGGGGACCTGAATTCAGATCCACAGCCATGGTGGCCCATACATAACAGGAAAAAGAAGAGCTCTAGGACTTTCTGGAATCCAGTATAGCCAATCAGTAAAATCCAGGTTCAGTGGAGACACATTCTCAAAAATTAAGGTGAAGTGATTGAGAGACATCTAATGTTCACCTCTGGCTTTTTCGTTCATGTGCATATACAAAAACACATAGGCATATAAATATATGTACTTACACACAAAATATACGCACACAACACAAAAAAATTGAAGAAGTGGGAGAGGCAATAGGTAGAAGGACTTCTTACAGAAGCATCGTTTAAAACCATCAATGACCCATGGTTGGCAGCCAGCAAAGACACTGCCACCTTAGTCCCACAACCACAAGAAACTAAATTTCATTAACATTTTGAGAGATCCTGAAAGTTAATTATTCTTTCCCAGAACTCTCACATAAATGGTCAGTCTTCCCCCTTGCCCTACCCACAAATTGATTTCAGCCTGTTTCATCCTAAACAGTGGACCCGGTTGAAGGACTATGGGCTTATAACCTGCATATCTGCAAGATAATAATAGCCATTGTTTTAGGCAGTGAAGGCTAAGGTAATTTATTTACACAGAGAAAACTAGTATGCATAAGAAGTTTGAAAACTGCAGTATATCACTAGTAAATGGCATGGGTACCTGATGACAGCTACTTAAATGTTAAGCCCACGAAGCCTGGATTTGGGCCATTCCACTGATGGGTGAGTAACAAGGCATGACATTTATAGGTCATTACTTACTAGATGCTCTGATTGGGTGGTGTCAGAATTCTGAAACTCTATTAGCTGGTGTGACAGCTGAGGATGTGCCTTTCAACCTTCAGCTACCTGGGACCTAACGGTAACCTTCAGCTATTCTTTGAATTTGAATTCAGCACTACTTTTGTGCAGCCTATGCTCGCATTGCTTCTGGTCAATTACCATGGACATCTTGGTGACTGAGGCATGCGCACTGCTCCGCAGCAGTCACCTTTGTGGTGACTCACAGTAGCTTCAAGTGTCCCTCACCCCTCTGTTGAGGCTCTCTCTAGCTGTAGTCTAGAGGATTTTACTCAGTCTTTCTTCTGTCTCTCCTTTATGGAGCTCAGACTTGATCTTTCAAAAGCTCTCTGAGCCTTTCCTGGCTCCCTCCCACCTCATACTCTCTCACACAGGCATTTCCCCTAATAAAACCCTTGCAAGCTGGAGCCTATCTCCAAGTCTGCCTCCTTAAAGACTTGGACCAGCACAGCTGGGTTTTCTTTCTTCTTGTGAAACCCTTCATTTCAATACAAGCATAAAATAAATGATGGTTATCTAGGTTGCTTTTCATTCTTGTGATCAAAAACACCCAAATAAAGAAACATAAAGGAGAAAGAGTTTATTTGGGCTCATGGTTCAGAGATACAATACACCATGGTGGAGACGTCAAGGCAGCAGGCCCATCATGTCCACAGTCAAGACTCAAAAAATGATGAACACCTGTGTATGGCTCACTTTCCCCTTTTAAACAATCCAGGATCCCAGTCCAGGTAAGGATGCCACTCACTCAGAGCAGCACTCACTTCTTTAACTAACCCTTTCAGGATAACCTCCCAAAGGCTCACCTCCCAGGTGATTCTAGCTTCTAAATAATTGAAAATTACCTATAACAACCCTACCTTTTCCTAGATGATAACCAAACACATCATTTCTAATCAAAGACTTTCACCATTTGTTCCCAAATCTCTTGTTTATCTTACAAAGTGAAGTGTGATCTGACTTCAAATGTCCACAACCTTTAGCAGTGCCAATGGTTTAAAACTCCAAAGTCTACATTGATTGAGGTAAATGTTTAACTGTGAATCCCTATAAAATTAAAAGTTCTGGGCAGTCTCTCATTCAAGTACTAACCAAGCCTGACCATCCTCAACTCCTGAAATCAGACAAGTTAGGTGCATTCAGGGCGGTATAGTAGTAGTCATATATATATATATATATATATATATATATATATATATATATATATGTATATGGAATTTAAAATTTAAGTAATTTTCTTACTTCTAAACATGCAGTGGCACAGAATAAATGTTCCCACTCCAAACTGGAAGAGTCTGGGTATCCCAAGGGCATGGATGGTAGGGCAGGTCAGTATTATAGCATGCAGTATACAGTAATAGCTAAAAGCAGTGCTGTCTTTCTCCCTCAGAAGCTTGTTTAGCACCTTCGAGCGCTATGAAACCTAGAGAGCAGAGATCAACGTCTTTATGTCCTGCAACCAAGTACTTTCTTCAGCAATAGGGTTTGCCATCTGGTTGTGGTTGGCAAACACAGGGACCTGGATTAGAGTTCCACAACTCCTGTAAACAAGAGCTGGGTATGGTATCAGAAGCTTATAGTCCCAGCATTGGGGAGATATGGCTTGGTGGGTCCCTGGGACTTGCTGGGTAGCCAGTCTACCTACCAAGGAACCTTCAGACCAATGAGGAGAACCTATCCAAAACAGAAAAACAAAGGTAGATAATCTCTATAGAATGACATGAAGGTTCTTGCCTGTCTCTTATCTACACAAACACATAGCATGTGTATACATAGTGCCCTCAAAGGACATTGGATTCCCTGGAATTGGAATTACATATGGTTATAAGCCAACATGTGGGAGATTGGAACTGAACCCAGGTCCTCTACAAAAGCAATGGGTATTATTAGTCATCACTTTAGACACAATTTATTTTAATATATTGTTGATTCTTTGAGAACTTTACACATACATACATACAATGAACTTTGATAAATTCACCCTTTACTTCTCTTTCTCATTACTCCCTGCCAAGACCCAGCCTCTTCTAGGTCCAGGTTCTTGAGGGAGCGTGTTTGGAAGCACTGAAACAAATGACTCCAAGTCAAATCATGGGTTCAAACTGGTGGCCTATGCTCTGCTGGAGGCAGCTTTCCAGCCTGGTCTCTTTCTGTTCCGCTTTCTCTGGAGATCTCTAGATATCGCTCTCTTTGGGTTCTGCTCAAGACAGTTCTCCAAGCAGTTTTATCTTGCTATTCTAAAAAATTCTCTTGATAACTCATCTCCTGCAGGTCATAGGCTCAATCTTTTATTTTACATGTCAATCTAGTCATTCCTCCAGGTTTTCTTTTGATCATCCCATGAATCAGCATCCCATGACCTCAGCCCCTTAATTCTTAGGAGATAGCATATCCTTTTAACATTGCTAACGAATTCAGAGTGCTGCCTGCCACTGTTAAGCACAGATGCTGAGAACAGAAGATGACAACCCATCCTGAAACTATCATTTCTGCCACACAAGGACTAACTGCTCTGTCTCAGGCTGACCTTGAACTCAGAAATCTGCCTGCATTTTTATCTTTCTGACAAGCTGGCTAACTAATGCAGCTGCCTTTGTTCCTTTAGATACATGAAGCCCCTAATATAATTCATATTACATCCTTATTTTTTGCAGAGTTGAGAAATTATATTTTTGAATTCATGATTTTAGAATTCTTCTCCACAGCTTTACGGGCTCTCCTGAATGATCCAGCATTTACCATTTTGCTGAGTCATTAGCCACACTTTTGCCTCCTGGACTTGTGCTGTCTCAGATTATTATGGAGTTATTAACATTAACAGGTGGGGGGCACTCCTTCAAGGAACAATGCTAAATATGTACATTAATATAAAAACCAGCCTTATGCCCATGGCAGCCATTGAAACTTATGGGTGACCCACTTCTGCTGGCTCTGTTCCAGGTGCAGGAACCATGTCATTCTGTCCCCACCAAGGCCATGCCAGATCAGGCAACTCCCAGATACACCCCCATTTATCCACCCCTCCCTCCAACCATTATATATCCTTTAAGTTTGGCTTTTCCATAACCCATAGCCCACAGTTTGTGCTTTCCATATATTCGTTGGTATGGGACCATCCCCCGGAGGATGGATCTTGCTAGCAGGGGCCTTAAAAGTTTTGATTTTGGGGCTGGTGAGATGGCTCAGTGGGTAAGAGCACCTGACTGCTCTTCCGAAGGTGATGAGTTCAAATCCCAGCATCCACATGGTGGCTCACAACCATCCGTGGCGGGATCTGGCGCCCTCTTCTGGAGTGTCTGAAGACAGCTACAGTGTACTCACATATCAATATAAATAGAATAAATCTTTAAAAAAAAAGAAAAAAAAAGTTTTGATTTTACCTTCTCAAGAACCCTCCTCATTTGGTAATCCCCTCTTCTCTTAACACTAAAATGATAACTGGCTTGATCATGTGCAGGTCTTATAGACATATCCGGCTGCTATGAGTTCATGAGCACAGCAGCTCTTCAATTCCTAGCAGATAGTGTTTTACTTTGGCCCCTCCCTCTTTGGCTCTTATAGGCTTTCTACCCCCTTTTCCAGGATGCTCCCTGAGCCTTAGAGGGAAGGGAGGTGACATAACTGTCCTGCTTGTAGCTGAGCACTCCACAGTCACTTGTGAGTGTCTGCATGAAAAACCATCTACTGAAGAAAAACCTTAGCTTGTGAGACTGAAGGAAACCAATGTGGAAAATGTCATACTCCATATCAACTATCTCAACTAGCACGCCTATTACTTAAAGTGATATTTTTCCACTAAGTTGATTTTGTTACTCTGTGACTGACACAATTAGGAAGTTGTAAATCATTGAGAGATGATTCAACATGTAGTTTTTTTAAGAAGGGGCCTGATATACCCCTTTGGGCTCAAGTCAAGAGATGCCTCAGCTGCAAAAAAGTTTTTCTAAATATGATTTGATTGCATTTGCCAAGGAAAAGTTCTTCATTTGGACAGCAAGTTCTTTACCTAGGTATATTTTAGTAAGATGTGAAAATACAACCATAGTTATAGCAAAAGAAGCTGATTCTTGGGATACATCAAGGCTTTAAGGTTTGAGAGAACAACCAACCCCAAATTCCACTTAACACAGATAAATCATGACATCTGGCTTGACTTTCGTGCTGTTATTCCTCCTTGCAGAGAGTCATCACAGAGATGCAAGGACAGTGAGTTTGCTAATATGCCTGGAACCTGAGTCTCTCCAATCTTCAGGGTCCACCGCTGTGGTCCATCATTGCTCAGCCACACTTGGAAAGAAAAGGCTATGCCTACAGGTGTGGATGCATGCTTCATTCCATGTGAGGAATCGTGGTTTCAAAAGCACGATTTTCAGGAAATACTCTTCTTTTCTGAGACTCTTCATCCAGCGTCTCAGTCAGCACCAAATTTATGTCAATGGATCACTGTGGTGAGCCAGGAAGGTGGTGGGCACTCAGTTGATTGAGTTTTCCAAGTTCTCTATACAAAGCTCTTATTCAAGGTCAACTTTTACAGTTTAAGTTTTAAGAAACTGAAGACATGACTTTTTGTGCTTTACTTGGGTGTTCTACACTTCCCACGCCATCTTGGAAACACTGAAGCACAATTAAGCTGTGGAGCAACATCAAAGATGTGAGAAAGGGATTATGGAAAGATAGGAAAGCCCAGCATCTGATAACTGACTGCATTCATGTAATTTAGAGGTTTCAGGGGCTGACAAACTACCTTAGCACAAAGCAAGTTCTGTATGTATGAAGAGTTTTTATGGGGCGCCAAGGGCGATAGTTCAACCTAACAATTTTCCTGCAGAGTAATAGAGGAATATGCAGAACTGTCTCAATGTGAAATGGGAGAATTGTTTTATGATGTTTGGTTTCAGGTTTGCTCAAGAGTCAAGGTGTTCAGTAGAACTGACCTAGGAAAACCAAAGAGCGTTATGATCTTTCTCTTCTCATTCCTGTAGCCTGAAAAGATGACCCTTTTGAAGTGAACACAATCTGGATTTATAATAAAGTTAATTTGAAGAATTCTTTGTTTTCTTTTGGAGAAATTTTTAAAAATATCTCACTGTTTAGACAATTCTAGAAACTACTTACCGGTGGTTGATAATATTAGTAAATCTTTTACTAAGACAAAACCTTGGGAGAAAGTTGGAAATTTTTCACTGTTTTCTGCTGTTATAAATGGCAAATGATTGCTGCATTTCTTACCCACAAAGGGTCTGCTAATACACTAACAAGTGCCTGGAAAGACATTTTGAAACAGTAAGGTATGTTCAAGCTCCCAGAATCTGTGAGGAACTGGCTTATTAGAGAAGAGAGTGGGTGTGGCCTGTCCTGAGGAGGCTTCTGCTCTAACCTGTTCCTTTAATTCCATCAGCCAAAACTGCAAGAGCAATCCTCTTTCCCAGTGTCTAACCTGGAAGTCTCCCTCTACTAATCAAGAAAGGCTTAAATTCCATGCTTGCTTTTGGATGACTTGAACTGAGTTTAAGTTTAGTCGATAAGGTTCTAGCAAACCACTACCAATGATTAACAATCGGATCATAACAAATCATAAAATCGTTATGTCTTGAGATTAAGATGACCTTTGTGTAAAAAGTGATCTTGCATGTGGTCAGATAATGACTCTAAAGTCTATTTGGGGATAGTCAGAAGTTAAAAAGCAACTTCCCTCACTCTGATTACATATAGCTGCTCAAACTACTATAAAGACTAACCACTTGTTGTGAAGTCCCCGCTTCTCAGTTCAGCAAGCCAACTTCATACACTCTGATTCATCTATACTCTTCTACTCCAACGGGTCTGTGTGGCCTTTCAGAATCACACAGAAACCATTAGGGATTGACAGCACTGCAGGAGAGTTAATGGACTGCGATTTATAGAAGGGTGGCTTACTTTTTATCTTTGCATCTGTTTGTGATGTTTAGCCTCTGTCATGGTGGCCTGAACCACATTTCTTGAGGCAGCAAAGGCTCTTTACAGTTTAGTCTACAAGGCTTGGGAAACATCTATGATGTTTAATTTATATAATTCCTAATGTGACAGTAACTGTCTAACAAAAGGACTGACACCTCATGCTTGGTGTCACTCAAGGACATGTTTAGCACAACTTGGTGGAATTTATGTGGAGGAGGCAATTAGTGCAGCATTGTAATTAAAAGGCACACGTTACTGCAAAAGACCTTCCTTTTGGGTCTAACACGTCTTCCAAGTTTTTTATGTCACTCATTTATACATGTCACAGTACTGCTTAGGGACTATGTATGTTCGTGTGAATGGCCAAATGGCCATGCATGCTTAGTTTTTGATGATGGAGGACATTAAACATTAAGTTAGGGTATTAAATCTTTTGCTCAAATGCAAGCACTGTTTTAAAAGGCTGCTATTCCATGACCCGCCTAAAGTAATCATACTATAGCTGTGACTGTTGGAGTGGTTAAGAAAGTGAATAGTTCCAGTTCTTAAGAACTATAAAAGACAAAACTCAGGACAATAATTAAATAGTATGGCACTTCAATAACATTTTCTTTTAGGTCAAGAACTCCTTAGGTACATACAACATCACCACATGAAATCGCTTATTCCTTCCCTAAGTTTCAATATCTTCTTTAGACCCAACTGCCTTCCAAATTATCCAGAATAAACATCTCAGGGTTGTCTTAGCTAGAGAGAATGGCAGGCAACAGTCACAGGACCAGCAAAAACTTACAACAAAGTGTTTTTATTACATTTTGGAAAACACTGCTAATCTCCCCTATCCTGACTCCACTTGCTAATTTGTGCCTGCAATTGATAATGCAGTCAGATACTAGAGCATTTAAAATAACTTCTCAACATTGATTAAGTGTGGCAGATGTTGAGGGTGACAATTTGAGAATCCTTTTCAGAATGAGAATTAGTTCAAATCAAAGCATAAAGTATTTATGAACATTGTATGTCTAAAGGGAATTTGATTGAGTTACTTTATATCAAGATTCAGGAGGTATGTTAAGCCTGAGTTGTATGTTTTATTTTAGAATTCATTTTGAAAATCCATTTTATTTGTTCATGAGCTCTAGTTTTGCATTACTGGCTTTAATTTCTGTGATTACAAAAACAAAACAAACAAACAAACAAACAAAACAAAACAAAACCCCCAAAACCTAAGTCAGTCAATTTGAAAAATTTATTATAAGATTCACCCCACTAATAAAAGAATCACCCTATCACTTCAGAGAGTTTTTCTATAATTGAACAAATTCTCCTAGAAGCTTTTCATTCACAAAGAACTGTATGTGTTTTAATTTAAGTCAATATACAGAATCAAGGTGAATTGAGTACTGTGACTTACTTCCCATGTAAGGATAATGGTCCTCAGAAACCATAGGCTCTACTGCTGTGAGGCCATTAGCAATGACAGGACTTTTGGCTGAGGATTTTAAGAGCAGAAGAGCATAGATGTAGACATTCTTACCCCACTTCTCAAACCCTATTGCCCATCCAATGTGCTACCCAACAGCCCTTCAGGAACATAAGGACCCTGGGAACTGAGATAAGCCATGTCTATGGTCAGAAATGCAAACTAGAAATTAAAATTTAAAAGGCATTATTAATATAAATTTACAAAACTTCAGAGAAGTATGAATACCAAGTGTATTTAGTGGCTTTTAAACATGTGATCATATGGAACTTTCTCAGCACTCTTCCTTGGTGCTAGGATAAAAAAACAAAGCTTTGCACATACTTCATAATCTCTTTACAATATTTATGCCTTAATTTTTGGTATATAATGTAGAAATAATAACAACATCTATAAATTCTTACAAGAAATCACTCATAGAAAACTACTGTTATAATTAGTCCTATCATCTCTTTAAAATCTCTCAGTCTTGAGAGATTGTCATCCTGATAGAATTTGTAATCACCACACAAACAAACATCCAGGAATGTCTATCAGGGAATTTGTAGATTAGACCAGTTGAAGAAGGGGAAGTCAGCCTAGATGTGGGCAGCACTATTCCGCAAAGAGGGGACTGAACAGAATAGAAAGGAGAAAGGCTGCACATCAGCATCATCTCTCTTTGTTTCCTGGATGGCAATATAATGTGACCAGCTGTCTCAAATACCTGCCATAGTACTGTCACCTCAATGATGGTCTGTATCACAAGGTAAGTCAAAAGAAACTCTTCCTTTCGTGAGTTGCTTTCTTCTGGTATTTTGCCACATGGATGACAAATATAACTACTAAAAGGGTTACCATATTTCAAGATGTGATTGAGGTGTAAATAACCTACCTAAGGTAGTGCTTTACATTGCATAGAAGATAGCAGTATTCTCATATTTCTTTTTACATTAAAACAGCTAAGGGGGTGTCAAAGTAATGTTTCTTTCTAAGAAGCATCCTATAAACTATTCTATGAAGTAATGAATTTACTATAATTTATAAGACATTCCAATTGTCTTGAGATCTTTCTCCAAGTCTTATAGTTAAAAAAAAAAAAAACCTATCATATTGAGAAACTATCAAAGCTTCCAGTTACATAAATATATACAGAATGAGTATTTTTATCCAGCCTGTGCCAGAGGAATGTTTCCTCTAGTAAGAAAAAAAGAATGCTAGAAAAATGAAGGAACCACCTTTAAAATTACTGGCACTTTTCTTTGAAGTGGACAGCTTCTAGAAGCATCTCACTTATGGAATCAATTACAAAACCGAAACTTTTATTCCTATTTATAAACTATAAAGAGTTTAGCAGACCTCTTCATTCTCTTGAAAGGCTGTATGTTCTAGGCCAATGTTTATAGCTTTAAGGAATATAAAATAATCAAGTATGACAAAAAAGTCAACATATCCTCCCTGTTCACAAAGCTGTCATGATAATCCTTTGGTATGATGTAAAGATCCAAGCACATGCTACCAGGAGATTCATCCCATGGTCTTTCCTTCTCTTTACATTTGTGTAAAAAAAAAAATCAACATGGTTACTGGAGGCACAACAAGAAAATTCAAGAGAATACAAGAGTCTTTTTTCAGGATAATTTGTGCTACTGTACTCTCTTGAATTGCCTATTTCTTGATTTACTATTATTGCAAGATGATGTATGGACATGTGAGTGTCCTCCTCACAGAATGAATGATCATGAGTTTATGAAAGTACACCCATTATTTTTGTGATCTTCATCATGCAGACCCAGAGCCAGTGTTTACATGTTACAGTGTCAATGACAAAACGGGACAATAGAGAACCTAAGCAGCAATTCAGTGCCTGAAAGTCAAGTCTTCACATGCTTGCTCACCATTCCTATGACAGTGTCACCAAAGCAAGCCATGGGAGACACGAAGGGAAAACATTCATCACTCAGGAACACTAAGAAAAGTGACAGCACACGGATCATGTGATATAAGGAGCAGGCATATCCGCGATTACTATCACTCCACTTTGCTACATTTTCCCCTGTACTGTACCTTGACCTTCCCTGTCCCCTTCCCGCTCCACCCCTCACTCCCCACACACACCCTAAAGGCTGTGTCTCTGACCTATGGCACTGCAGGGAGTTGTGGAAAACTCAGGAGAGATAGCCTAGTGAAAGAACTTAGGTCATTAGAGGAATGTGTTTGAAGAGCATAATCCCCCCACTACACCCTGTGTCTTCTCTCTGGCTCCCAGCAGCCTTGAAATAAGCAACCTGGCTCACCATTGGCTTTCTCTCCATGATGTCATAGATTACCATAAGCCCAGGAGCAAAGGAAGAGCTGACCTTGAAGAATTCAGAACTGTCAAATCTGAATTCTGCCAATTCAGGGCCTGGGAAGTTAATTTAAAATTAGCCTCTCTTTAAGTTGATTCTCTCAAATACTATGTCACAGCCACATGAATCTGACTAACCAACATTAAAAACAATTTTATCTTAGGCCTTAAAGTTTAAATGGTGCAACAAAACCTAATATTTCTTTCTCTTTTTTAAATTCTCTTTATAACCCATTAAACTTTCATTTAAAATAAATTAAGCAGCTGAGGGTCTGAAATAATCTACTGAGCTTATAAAAAGGTCTAGTCCAAAGCCAGAGGCTGAACATCACACACAGAGATGATGGTGAAGAAGGCTCCCTTGAAGCCTGGAGTCCCCTTTTCATGCTGAAGCTCATCTGTTTCATGGCATCAGTTGCAGAGAAGTGAGTACCAGAAACTTAACCCAACAGGCCACAGCAGCTCTCAGACTGCTCCCGCAGCCTCTGCCTTGTGATCTGCACACAGTGCCTAAAGGCCTGAAGAAACTTCCCAGATCATTTAAAAAGACAGATTTCAAAGCTATATATCTTGCATTTCTTTAAGATGTTTCCCTTAGATTGATTATGCACATAACATGCTCTGATTGTATAAAGAAAAAACATGCTCTGAAGGTCTTCATCATTTACATTGAAAGGCTATGAGCAAAATGAAACGAAACAGAAATGTCCAAGCAACTGCCCCAAATTCCAGCTTCACATCTCAGGCTTGGTGAGAAGAGCTGCTGGTCCTAGCTGATGTAGGTGGAGACACTTTCGAGAGATCCTGGCTCTGCTGTCTCCCATATAAGGTATTGTTTACTGCACTACTACTTCATTATACTGTTTCCTTCCTGGAGATAGAGGGGCTTGAGGGTTCCCTCAATTTTATCAAGGTAAGTCTGAGTATTTTCTTGTCTTAGAAACCGAGCTTTCATAATCACTGCTTTCTACTCTCAAGGCTTTTAAATGATGTTACAATGTTTCATGGTTAAATAATGAAAGGAGATAGAATTCACTGTCATTCTTTCACTAAAATGGATCTTGCATTAGACAGACCTATTTTTGCATACATAGTGTATGTGAAATATAATGGTCAGCGTATTAAATTACAAAGTGGGAGGTGCACTGGAAAATAAAAATAAGGATGCAAGAACTATAAAGTACAGAACTAATGTTTTTATCAGGTGTCACCTTAGCAGGAATTACAACAGACAATTTTCTTCGATATCTAGACATTCTAATTACAATACATACTTGGGAGATCACGTTTTGAGAGCACTATGAAAAATTCCTGAGTTGTTACAGTGGACCAAATATTCCCTTTCCTAAGATCTGTTCACATCCCAATTTAATAACCTGCAAATTAGTCTACATTGGAAATGAAATTTGAACATTTACAGTTAAGAACACTGGCATAACAGGTTGTTCTGCATTATCTGGGTGGCCCCCTATAATCCCACAGGTTCTTATAAATGAAAGGAGGAGATCAGAGGCAGAGCAAAGACTTTGAAGATGTCACACATCTGGCCTTGAAGACAGAGACAGGAATCTATAAAATCCATGAGCCAAGAAAGGCAGGTGGCTTCTAAAACCAGATGTTCCCCTGGAGCTTCCAGAAGAAACTCTGCTGACACCTTGATTTTTAGCTAAGACCCATGTTTAACTCCTCAATTCCAGAACTTAAGATCAGGGGACAATGTACTCTTATGGCAGGGGACAATCATAGAGAGGCATTAAGTTTAAAAGAACAGTGACAGGCTGGTTGGAGTAAAATGCAGACACACACGAGGTGACACATTCATGTAGGAGGTCAGCTAGAGGAGAGAAAACACTCATGTTCCATAAGAATCGATTTGCTATTATGACATATTTGAAAACTGAGTACCATCCCCAAGTAGGGACTAGCCACTTCCTGTGGGAAAACTTTTTTTAAAAAAAGTTAGAAGAGGCAAAGACTGAAAGGCAATGATAACAGTGGTGTCATGGTACCAAAGGAAGCTCGCTTTGACTTCCTGTTGTCCCCATAGTGCTGACCACCTGTGGGAGCAGATGAGTAAGGGCTCCCTCACCTCTGCACCTTTGTCTTTAAAATTTTTAATTTGGTGTGTTTGTGCATGTGTGTGTGTGTGTGTGTGTGTGTGTGTGTGTTTCTATGGGTACGCAAATACCACAGTGTACATGTGGAGTCAGAGGACAACCTACAGGGACTGGTTCTTTCTTTAGGCATATGTATCTTGGGAATCGAACTCAGGTCATCAGGTTTGAAGGCAAGCACCTTTACCTGCTGAGCCATGTCACAGACCCACCCATGTCTCTCTTCTAAAAAGAAAACACTGTAAGAATATTGCAACATTTGGTGACTTCTCTCATAAAGTCACTTATAGGCATCTACAGTAGGGAGCCTCCCCATAGCAGAACAGTGAACATTCTATTTGTACTAAGAACCTGTGCATTTCAGCAGGCAAATAGCTGTTTTCTACTCATCTTGTGATTTTATTTCATTCTTTTTTACACTTATTTACTCATTTAGCTCTGTGTGTCTGTGTGTGTGTGTGTGTGTGTGTGTGTGTACCTGAGCACATGCTCACACTTGCATGTGTGCACAAACATGTGGGACATGTGTTTGTGTGTCTGTTGGTGTGTATGTGGTGTGTGTGTGTGTGTGTGTGTGTGTGTGTGTCTGTAGGCCAGAGGACAAATTCTCTACTTTTACCACATGGGTGCTGGGTTCAAATCTAGGTCATCAGTCTTAGAAGCAGACATTCCACTCCTATTGACATCTCGCTGGGCTATACCTTATTTTAATCTGTTCACCTGAAAAGTAATTCTTTCATTTTACACTATCATAATTAAATAAAAGTGCATTAAATAATCTTCAAACTGGATTAGTCATTGGCCACAAGTGCCCTCCAGAAAACTCCCACTGCATAAAAATGGGAAGTCATTCATTTGTGCCCTGTAACAGAGCTTAATCTTAGGCAGATTTCCATGTGTTGCAAAAGAAAAAACGGGAGTCAAATGATGATACAGATTTTACTCATTCGTGTTTAAAAACAAATCTCAACATTTGTGCACACACATTCCAAATTGTTATTCAGTGCTTTCAAAAGTTCCAAAGGTTTTGTCCCATAGCAATCCTGTCCTCAGCTGTGTGTCCCCTTTGTAAGAGAATGTGTCTGTAGTAATCCACGTGAAGTTTTCACCTCTATTGTCTGAATATTCTAATTATCTCTCTTTTGTCTATAGTTCCCTGGCCTGCCTTTTCACTCTTAATAGGAGTGTAGAATATTGGTTTGAACCCACTGAATATAATGTGGTGGCAAAATTACAGAGATAGCGATAGTGTTTACTACATTTGACTCTTTTTTCCTATTGTAAAAATCTCTGTAAAGCATTACTAAAGTGAAACCGCCGAAAATATTTTACTTACTGGAAGGACTTGACATTATATCCATCTTGTGTCGGCATAATGACCAAACTATATTAAAATGAATTAAGAGTCTTTATAATGAATTTAATCTCATGAAGATGATGTAAAAATTATTAGGCAGATGGAAAATTGAAAACATATGGGGCTCATCTCTCTGCTCCCTGGATTAATTTTGAATGTCCCAGGAGCTCCACTTAGTTGCTAACCCTACTTCTATTTTCCTATTAGATTCTCAGAATGAACACAGACTTCCTTAAAGCAACATGTCCAGGCTGACTTCAGCCCTTCATGTAGAAGACTCTCGCTGGTCTGAGAAGAGCAGCTATATTTGAACTTGCAATAAAAGAGCTTCCTATGTGGTTTCAACGAAAATGAACTACTGGATTATCCTGGAGCCAAGGCAATTACAGGAAAGTAGGTACGTTTGACAGAGAGTCTACTGGGAGCCAATCAGTATTCTGAGTTGATGGCGACCAGAAAACCTGAAAGAGCATTGGAAGGAAGGAGGCCAAGTTGAGCTCATCAACTCACTTCACTCACCAATAAAGGGTTTAATAGACTGTCACCATCATTACTGTCTAATCATTATTATAAATCTATGCTATTTTATACTTTAGTTTTTAGTAGACAATCATAATCTATCAGCTTAAAACTGAACATGCCCAACTTCAAGTACTGGATACATTTCTTTCCAGGTCAGCAATTTTGTCAGGACTTCTTAAGGTTTCTAGACCTCAGTGTCATTTTAAACATGAATATTAACACCTTCCTTGTGAAGCACTATAGGACACCATTTGAGCTGTTTCACAGTAGACTTGGGGACATACCTTCCATCCTTTTTGGTCTTTTCAGGGATCAGGTACTGAAGGCTACCAGTTAAACGTCACTTAAGGCCTTTCTGTTCTGTGAGAGCAAGGGTTGTATGAACTTGGAAGCTGGAATGAACCTCAACATAACCAGAACAAACCCGACACACCAAAAACTCATTAATGCCAAATAATCCCTTGAGATACAGATAGCTAATCGAAAAGTATTTTTATTAAATGATTTCATGCATTGAAAGTTCACCAATTATCACATATGAAAATGCATAATTATGTAATATAAAGGTGATATAACAGTTAATAGTAGTGATTAATTTGGTTTTGTGTGCAGAAACGATTTTAAACTTTTAACTGGCTTAAAAAGTAAAAAAATAAAAATAGACTTACTATAAATACTGATCTTAAGATAATTCTTGATAGACAACTAAAAGTCAAGACCATGCCTGTCATCATCACCTTAGCTAAAACTAGTGGCTGTCATACTTCTAGGTGGAGTGTCCCTGGAAATAGGTGGCCTGATTAACTACCTATTGTTCACAGACACATGTGTAGCATCATATAGGCCCAGACAAGGTCACTAGACTGCTAATAGAAACAAAATTTGACATTTAGGATGATATGTTTCAGAGAGTCCTCAGCACACATTTGATTCAGAAATTTGGACCAAGGAGGAATGACAGCTATGATAAAAATCTAAAAAATATGATGTTGGCTTTGGAAATATATGACAAGAGGAAACTGAAAACAGTCAAGAGATAGTAAGGCTGAAGAAAAAATGAGGTGTCAATAAGTATAAGACTAGAGAATACTGAGATGGGATATGTAACAGGAGAA
The DNA here is from genome assembly GCA_902729485.2 of Mus minutoides. NCBI lineage: Eukaryota > Metazoa > Chordata > Mammalia > Rodentia > Muridae > Mus > Mus minutoides. The sequence continues at coordinate 645,908 of LR749846.1, forward strand.
AAATCTGCTAAACAAATCTGACTTCCCATAAAATATTGAACATACTAGCTAGTTGCTGCTAGCTGAGTTCCATAAAAGATAAGAAAGAGATGATCTAAGGACAGAATTGATTAATGTTTAAGAAGAATATAGAAGTATAAAAAGGGACTTACTGAGTTAGAAAATAATTATTCTAAGTTTGTCTTGACAGCAGAAGATTGTAAAAATAAAATAAGACTTAGGGAATACAGTATATGCTTGTACAATGTTTATATGACTTCCATAATGATAGAGGTGGTTTTCTTAAAGAAGTAAAAATAAAAATTATATATTACCAGGCATTCCTACTTCTGGGCATACATCCAGAGAAAATTAATTCAGCATATTGAAGGGATATGTTTCTTGCAGCCCTGTTACATTTCATACACCCTAACAATCAATCAACTGGTGAATGGAAAAGAAAATATGGTACACACATATGAGAGAAGGTTAGCCAACCATTGAAGGAACAAAATTCGATTATATGAACAATATGGCTAGAATTGGACATCATTGTGCTAAGCGAAATAAGCAGGCACAGCAACGACAGAGAATGAATGATCTCGTAGTGTGTATGATCTAAAGTCATATAAATTGTACAAATTGAAGAGAATTGTAGTTACTAGAACCAGGGGAGAGCAGGAGACTATCAGGAGGTAAGAGGCTGAGGAATGAGTTGTGGTACAATAGATAAAAATAACCTGCCAGTTATTTCACAGAACCACAAGAAAAGATTTTCGAGAATTTTGTCCTAAATGAATTGTAAACATCCCAGGAGATAGATATATTAAGCATGCATTTAACACTGCAAAATATCAGTGTTCTGACTAGTTTTATGTCAACTTGACATGAGCCAGAGTCACCAGAGAGAAGGAAGCCTCAAATAAGAAAATACCTTTAAAAAAATTGGGTGGTCAGCAGGCTTTTAGGACATTTTCTTTATTAGTGACTTATGGGGCAGGGCCCAGCTCTCTGTAGGTAGAGCCAACCCTGGGCAGATGATCCTAGGCTCTATAAAAGAATCAGGCTGAGCAAGCCATTGGAAGCAAGAAATTGAGTGATACCCCTCCATCCATGGGCTCTGCATCAGCTCCTGCCCCCCAGGCTCAGGTTCCTGCACTATTTGAGTTCCTATCCTGACCTCCTTCAGTGATGAACAGCAGATATGGACTTCTAAGCCAGAGAAATCTCTTTCTTCCCAAGTTGCTTTGGTATTAGATAGTTTCATCCCAGCGAAAGAAACCCTAACACCCTAACTAAGACAGTTTGTATCTATCAAAACCTCAAATGTACCCTAGTACTAAGTAAAATTGTACAATTTTGATTAAGAAAAGAATGTGTTTTCTAGGAGGTAGTTTAGTTTAACTAGAACAAATAACGTGACCAAGAAATCTTAAGTTTATGACCCCACATGAACTTTCTGTGTAAATTCAGAAGCTTGCCTTTAAAGCAAGACATTTATAACTGAGTATATTCCAAAAAAAAAAATTAAATAGAATACTTTTTAAAATCATTGGTTTATATATGTGTCAACAGCATACATGACCATGTGAACACATGTGGAGCACCTGTCCAGAGGTCAAAGGACAATCTAATAGGCTCAGTTCTCTGCTTCTACCCTGAAGGTCCCAGGAATTGAACTCCTGCTATTAGGTTTAAGAATCCTATGCCTCTGCCCTCTGAGCCATCTAGCAAGCTCCAGAGACATCTTTAAAGGAGATAAGTAGGCAAAGGTACCACATGACTCAAAACAGGACCTTTCGAAGATCTTATATTTCTGCTAGATTTCCAGGTTTTTAGAAGCAAGAAAGAACTGAGAATGTCGCCCAATTGGAGAGTCTTGTGGTGACTATCTCAGTATCATTAACATAGGGAGAAAAGAAAGTAAGTCTCAAGGGTCAAAGCCCCATGGAAAAAGTAAAGGAAAGCAAACAATAAAACCGCAACTCCCTCATGAACAATTCCTGGGTGGAAGTATCAGGCTCTGAACAGAGCTGAGGACATTCATTTCCAGGGCAGGTTGCCTGGCAGAACTGGCTGTGCAGAATTTCCCATGCTGTGGATCAGGGCAGGATGCCTCTGCTTCATCTTCCTCTAGTGTGGTTCTGTGGCTTATTTTCTACTTTGAGTAGCTAGTGGGCTGTAGGGTACAGATAGCTTGTCACTTTTGACAGGACATGTCTAGGTTAAAAGCAGCTATTCCCAAATCTCAAAAATCATTCAAGGTCCCCTTTTAAGCCCAAGATTTCAAGCTCATGCTGCAACTGGATAACTGTGATAATATGGGGAGTGAGGGGGATTTGCATGTGGGTCAGATGAGAACCAACCGCAACAGAAGAGATACTCTTGCATGTTGGTGTTAAGAAAAGTCCTCAGTTCATAGCCCCCCTCTATGTAGATTCCTTTTTATACAGCTTGGCACTTCTTTATATTAGGAAATGCTTTAATAAAGTCTAGCCCTGGAATTATCACCAATCCACATATCTAACTTTATGCCAATATCATACTGCCTAACTTGCTGTTTGTAGTAGTATATTTTGAAATTAGGAAGTATACGTCCCCCAATTTTGTAACTTTAGAAATTACTTTGGATATCTAATATTAATGTATAATATGAATATTAAATATATGTCCACATTAATATTTTTATGAATATTAGAGGACAAAGACATAAACTTTAAGGTTTTAAACAATTATTATCGGGTGCTTTATCTTTAAATATAAAGGTGTTCATCACAGTGTCAGCTACATGAACATGAAAAGATGGCCATGCTCATCGAAAGTTTTTTTTCATATACAAAATAACATCCTCTAGTGCAAGATAGATCATGTCAGATGTCATTTATTGCTGCTCAAAAAGTTGAATTTTTAAATAATCTACTATGAATGTGTGCATGGTACTCAATGATATTTGTAGATCAAAAACATTATTCTCAGAAAAGCTTGGTGAAGAGTATATCATCTAGACGGCCCATGAATCAGCATGGGACCATATAAAGTGCCTATCAGGCTAGGGATAATGATGTTATCTGACAAGCTGAGTTTCTCTGCCTGTCGATATGGTGAGCCCCTGAGAGCTGCCAAGCATTTTATGCCTAGTGAACTGGAGAGCTCTCTCTCTCTCTCTCTCTCTCTCTCTCTCTCTCTCTCTCTCTCTCTCTCTCTCTCCATGTGTGCGTGTGTGTGTGTGTGTGTGTGTGTGTGTGTGTGTGTGTGTGTGTGTTCTGGTCTGGGACATGAAGAATAACAGCTACATAAAGCCCTGGGATTCCTAGTTAGTAGCCTGGAACATTGAGTTTCTTTCAAGATTGATTTCTGGGTATTTCTCGGATTTCCTGGAGAACACAAGCGCCTCTAAAAGCTCTTTACTACCTGTCACATTTTTCTTCCGGTTAGTTATTACATTCCTTCTCTCGTCTCTGTTTTCTGGGGATCGACAATGTTTTAGATATTCCCCACCTTTCCCAGAGGCGTACTTATTATCAGTATCCTTTTCATTGGATTGTGCTGGGTTCTTGTGCCCTTGCTCAACACTATTAATCCCTACGTGTTCTGTATCCCCTTCCCATGCCTTTCCATAACCTTATCTAATCTTTTCCCACAATGATTCCTGAGTAGGGATGTGTTTATAGTGAAATAAGAAGAAGTTGGTGACAATTTTAAAGAATAGTCAGAATCAGATAGAACATTTTCTTAGCTAGTGTGGAAACATGTATGGGCAAGACTGATGTCTCTATGTCATTAAACAAACATGTAGGGGATGCTGTGAGTTTCTTTTATTTGAAATAATGGCTGAGATACCTCCAGGAAATTGAAACCCAATGGAAGAGGAGATTGATAGAGGACACTTTACAACCAAAGAGAGTAATGTATAGCAGTTAACACATGAGAAAAGATTTAAGAAAACAAACAGTGTTGGAAGAGTGTAGAAAAAAGAAAAAAAATGTAGCTGTATGTTAGGACAGAGATATATGATACCAGTGTTTGAGGAACTTCATCTAAATTGATGGTTCATTGGAAGGCCATCATGGCTGGAATGACATCATCAAAAGATGAATGTAGGTGCTGAGTGTACATTGGAAAGTGAGGTTATCCTGAGTGCTTATAAAATGAGTTTCCAAATCTAATGGAAATGTTGCAGAAATATAAGTGTTCTATGAAAGTGAACAGGGAATACCAGAGGAGTACATTCTTTTGTTGCTTCAGATAGAGAGATTGCAAGTACACACATGATATGTCGGTTGTAGCCTCTCAAAGCAAGGTGTAAAAAAAATCAGATAGACTATACCATGGAAATGAGAGGAGCTGAGCATGCAAATGATCTGGTTGTTATCCTCAGAAAGTGGGGTCATTAACATACTGGAGTGGAATGGCATGGTTAGGTGTCATTAAGGTATATGGTAGTTTGAATAAGCTTGGCTCAGGGAGTGCCACCATTGGGAAGTGTGGCCTTGTTGGAGGTAGTATGTCACTGTAGGGATGGGCAAGGAGTTCCTCCTCCTAGTCACATGAGAGTGTCTCCTCCTTTTGCCTTCAGATAAAGATGTAGGACTCTCAGCTCCTCTTGTACCATGCCTGCCTGGAAGCTGCCATGCTCCCACCTTGATGATACTGGACTGAGCCTCTAAACTTGTAAGCCAGCCTTGATTAAATGTTGTGCTTATAAGAGTTGCCTTGGTCAAGGTTCTGTTCAAGGCAGTAAAACCCTAACTAAGAAACAGTATAAGCTCACAATTCATAACATCAAAAATACTAACGACTATACAGTTTAAGCTTTCTGTAAGTTATAATTATTCACACCTGCCTGATATTACCTTATATTAAATTTCAATGAGGTAGGTTGTTTATTTGAGCATAAAAATAAGCCCTGTGCCATCTGTTCATATTGAAGAAGCATCCTCACAATGCATAGATATGGGAAACGACCATGCAGGCCAAGGCTCTTGAAAGGAATCAAAGGTTAGTGACTTAGTAATTCCTGCAAATGAATTATTTTACCTCTGTATGAGGTACTTAAAGTCAAGGCCACAGGATCCTGGATGTACCAGGACCCTCTCCCTTCCTGAGTTAGTAAGTCATGACCATAGATTGCCCATAAATCTATAGTCATCCCTGTTTTTGTTTTTTAGGAGAAAACACACACACACACACACACACACACACACACACACACACAATGACAGCTCTATCGCTGCATGGAGAAGGAAGGAGTGAAGAGTGGTGATACCCGTTTACTGTTTCTGAAAACCAGGAAAAGAAGGCACAATGTGAAGAGAGCCAGAGACATTTTGTCTGTGGGTTTGTAGTGTTTCTCCCTCCCCTATTCTGTGGTCATGAAATAACTTTGATTTGGGAGTTCATGTGCTCATGGGCTCCACATAGTTTATTTGTCCTGATGAGCATTTACTCTTTGATCCAATGAGGGTAGATAGCCTGTGCTGTTTGCCTTCCTTAAACTGTCTCCTCTCAGTTCTTGGAAACAGACTAAGAATAAGAAGTTATAATTTTGTTCCCCAAATGCTTCATGTCTGTTTTCCTGTGGTGTCTGTTATATACATGAGTCATCTTCCAAATGTTTCAGAGAGAAAAATATTGTGTCAGAGCTCATTGTAGCCTACTGGAATTCCTTGAAGAGGTTGAAGTCTGGAATGGAAACTGCTCCTCAGTATTAACTCTGTAGTTAATTTTGTCACTCCTTGGCTGCAAGTAAGTGGACAAAGCAATGTGTGTCTCTGTGCTTGAGTTTATGGGGTTATGTGCAATGACAGCACTGGGCCAGAAACCTCCAGTCACATTTCTATGATTTGTTTATGAAATCTGGAAAGGGAACCCCATATCAAATACTTTTAGACATACTCAGGAATTATCATACTTAGAAAATTGTTTTTACTCCAGAACCATTGATAAAAAAAATTATAGACAAAGAGATGAGGCAGGAGGAAAATAAATGTTGACTTGCAGTCTTGTGACTCTTCTTTAATATTTTAACTGTCTCTCAGAGAAAAAGAGAGGAAGAAAAACAGAAAGAAAGAAAGAAAGAAAGAAAGAAAGAAAGAAAGAAAGAAAGAAAGAAAGAAAGGGAGAGAGGGAGAGAGGGGAAGGAAGGAAGGAAGGAAGAAAGAAAGAAAGAAAGAAAGAAAGAAAGAAAGAAAGAAAGAAAGAAAGAAAGGAAAGAAATTTCAATAACCTTCTGCTAGATTTTGCAGCAGTAACAACCCAAAATTATTAATGACATATAATATCTTTAGTTTGCATTACATTTCTACCTAAATGGGCTCTTGTTTTATATTTAGTTTCTCTTGGGTTGAGGCTTAGCCTCTATCAGGGAGATGTCATTAGGTATTCAAAGCAAAAGATCAATGGTGTGACCATAGGAGGGTCTGTCAAACTACTCCTGATAAAGGACCTATTCCACTCCCACTACTTTCCAAAGCAAGTCACTGGGCTAAACTTGAACTCAGTGGGGCAGGATGTACAATCCCTCTACAGGAAGAGCAACAACAATTAGGAATAGTGAGATAAACACAATAGCAATGTTGAGTGTTGCCACAAAGAAAGTTAAGCCCTGTGAGTTCTGATGTTCTAGAGAAATGTCAAATCGTAATTTCAACCAGACATTCCTTACATTTTTCTATTCCTCAATCCTTTTCACTTTGGAAAAATTTCTATGACCAAGGTTTGTCAGTAAAGTAGTTTAAATGAGAAATGTCTCTCAGAGGTTGGGATTTGAATACCATCTTGGTCCTCAATTGGGTCGAGAAGATATATCATGGAGTTGGGCAGTGAGAATCCTTGGCCTTATTCCACTTCCTGTTAGATCTCTCTGCTACCTGCTTGTAGTGGACATGTGGTTCCTCAGCTTCTTTCTCTGGCTGCCTGCTGCCATGCCTCCCCTACCATTATGAGCACTCCCTCTACACTCAGCGTAGATTCTCATCAGTCATGGTATATTGTCAGAGCAATAGAAAATCAATAAAAGTTATAAGTATGCAAAATATACATAAGAAATCACAAAACTGTTTTTAAAACAATTATTTAGTATGCATGTCATTTTACTACTTATTAAAGATGAGACAAATTTTCAGACAGTAATGGGTATATAAAACTTGTTCAGTTTTACATAAAGAACTGAATGTTGGCTGAGTGTTTGATACCGCAGGACAGAGAGCATCCAAAACATTTTTCAGAGTTGATTAATGTTTTAATTTTATAATAACCAAGACAGAGAACATTGTTTTGCATAAATGCAATGTACAAAATTAGAGAAGCATGTCTAGGGCCATTTCACAAATTATTGAAAAGATGTCTTAAGCCCAAGACAAACACATTTAATTCGTGTAAGTTAAAAATTAAGTCGGGCTGGAGGGATGGCTCAGCCATTAAAGGCTAAACCCGGAGCGAGCAATGCGAGCAAAAAATTAAGTCAGAAATTCAAGCAGTGATTTTATCTTAAATTAAACATTTTAACACAGTGCAAAATAAATATACACTAATTTGATATCTAAATATTTAAGAATGATGATAGGAAATATTAAAAGATTTTATTTTTCTGTAGTTAAACCATACAGTTTCTATTGGCATTTTACGATGGCATGGTGCAGAGTGAACTTGCTTGTTTTTGTGTGTGGTATGGTGAAGATGCGATAGTCAACAATGACACACACTCCCAGAAATACGTGGAATTCATTAGGCCTTTGATTTTGAGTTAATTTTGGGTAATTTAATGTTCATAAACTTTTAATACAACTAATGTTTTCTAAGTCACATACATGGCTATGAGGGCCATATGATACTGTGATCTACATTCAGAATTGGGATCACCCACCATTACTGGTTGATATTCTTTATATAAAGAAAACATTATTAGTTCTATAGTTATAGGATAAGCTATATATTAACAAGAGGACTGTCCTCCACTCTTCAACAGTTGTCAGCAAACCCTTTACTCATTGTCTCTTGTGGTGCAGCACTCTCTTCAGAGTTGAAGCATTCCATCCTGGAGGGTGTCTCCTTTGAGGATCACGGAGTTCCAAGTTGAAACATTCCTTCCAAGAAGAGGTGGGAGGATCATGAGATGCAGAAAGCCAACAAAATTTGTAAGTATGGGAAAGCTGAAGCCAAATCCACAAAAACTACAGAACAGTAAACAGCTCCTGGGGGAAGAGACTCTCCAACCTGTTTAAGGGTCCGTACTGCATGTTCATGCAGAGAATTCCAAGGATATAGGCTTCATGAGTCATCACCCCCAGTGATGTGTGGGTTTTCAGTGACTTGGCTGACATTGAGTCATCTCTGCTTCTGTAAATAACCTCTCACCTATACTGGAAAACCCCTAATAAACTCCTATATTTTCCAAGTTTGACTTTGGTGTGACAGTTACTTTGGCCTGTCCTTGATTCTGTATCTTGTGTGGATGGATATGCTTTCTTCTGATTCCTATCTCATTGGTGTGCAGATGGCCGTCTCCTTCCTGTCTTCGCAGTCTCATTTGCAACTCAATTTCTTCTTAAAAACATCAGTTATATTGGTTACATGTACATTGTAAGTAAGCATCTCATGATTTTATATACATATACACACATATATACATACGTATGTGAGTTATGTGGATGGATGTGTGTGTGTGTGTGTGTGTGTGTGTGTGTGTGTGTGTGTGTGTGCACTCTGCTGTGTCTGCTTTCCAGAGGGTCAAGAAGAGAACATTGGATCACTGGAACTGCAGTTACTGAGGCTTATAAGCCAACATGTCAATGGTCATCTGGAAGAGCAGCTAATGTCTTTAACTTTCATCCCATGTATCCCTGACCCTGTAGCAATTTGTCTTTAAAACTCAGAGACAGAAAGGCTTGGGAACAGAGACAAATAATCAATACCAAAGTAAAGACAGATAAGAGATAGAATGATTTAAAGGCTCTAAAGTAAAAAGGGTACAGAAGGAGAGGTCTTAAGGAATGAGGGGTTAGGGGAGTCTGCCATAAAGGAATTCCCATGTACCCTTGAGAGCATGTTTTTGAAGGTTACCACCAATTAACATAGCAAAGAGTGTTCCACTGTATTGTAAGCCTTTCACTGAGAAAGTAATGTTTGCCTTTGACAGAGTCCAGCAGACCTTCAAGATACAAGTCCTGGAGAGACTAGGGAACACAATAGACATACCTCAACAGAATAAAAGAGATTTTCAGTAAGCCCACAGTGAACATCAACTTAAATGAAGAGAAACTCAAAGCATTTCCACTAAAGTCAGAAACACAGTCAAGGTCCTTCAAATGCTCCATTCCTAGCCCATGTAGTACTTGAAATCTTAGCTAGAGCAATATGATAATTTCTGCCAGGACATTTGTGTAATCTTCTTTAAAATCACCTTTGAATTTGCCCAAATCTTAAACAGTCTAAAAGAACTGGTGAAACAAGGTGTTTTTCTTAAGTCAACATTTTACAGTAAACAGCAAACAAGCAAGAGAAAGGAAAAGGGCTTGGATGGTTTTGATGATTGTCCTGGAACAGGCTCCACTTGGCTGCCTTTTCACAGCAGGGACAACGGTGGGACCCAGATCACAGTGCCTAGAGCTGGGCCCTGGAAGCAGTCCTTCACAAGCTCCTCCTGCCCTAATCCATGAACTTAATAAGCATCTGTCTCCCCAGTGGTGCCTCCCTGTCTAACAGAACTACTTGTATGCTGTAAATGTGCAGTCTGTTTGGCTTCTAGAAAACAAAGCAGTTAGGCTTGCCTGATCTCATCAGTTTAATGTTAGAATGCTGGAGCTGCTCAATAAGTTGTGTACCTTCAAGGGACAAAGAGGAAAAAAAAATGGCACAGCAAAAGCTGTTATTAGAGACATGTGTCACAGACTGCTATCAGAAACTCTGAGTCCTTCCTGATGAACTCAAAGATATAATATTATGTTTAAAACCAATGTGGCTAGTGAACCGAAATTTAGAACAATCATCTATAGATGATAAGACTGGAATTTTAGGATCTGGTCCAATGTCCAGTTTCCAAGTTCAGAGAACCATGGCTCTGCTGGATAACTCCCCCAAAGAGAATAACAGCTAAAGTCCCTTACATTAGCTATACATTACCTGAAAGTTTCATAAGTTATTTAATTTGTCTATGAACTGGGACAAAGAAACCCATCAAGGAGCACTTTATCCCAGAGTATACTGTTTTCATGAACTGTGTGTTTATTGGCTTGCAGCCTCTTGGTATCAGTTAAATCGTAGCTCAAACATCTAACATTTCAGGAAAGTGGGATGCTCTAGCAGTACTATAAATACCCACTCACTATAGGAAAAAAAGAAAGCCCTCACAGGCATATCATCTTTCTCCTGTTCTATTTGGACATTACATGTTAAGACCCTTGAATATTTTGTGCTTAATGCAGAAAAATGTGAAGTCCTTCTGTACTGGCTGGTTTTGTGTGTCAACTTGACAAAGGCTGGAGATATCACAGAGAAAGGATCTTCAGTTAGGGAAGTGCCTCCATGAGATCCAGCTGTGGGGCATTTTCTCAGTTGGTGATCAAGGGGAGTGGGCCCATTGTGTGTGGTTCTAACCCTGGGCTGGTAGTCTTACCTTCTATAAGAGAGAAAGCTGAGCAAGCCAGGGGAAGCAAGCCGGTAAGTAACATCTCTCCATGGCCTCTGCATCAACTCCTGCTTCTTGACCTGCTTGAGTTCCAGTTATGACTTCCATTGCTGATCAACAGCAACGTGGAAGTGTAAGCTAAATAAACCCTTTTCTCCCCAACTTGCTTCTTGGACATGATGTTTGTGTAGGGATAGAAACCCTGACTAAGACACCCTCTAACAGTAACCAAGCACTTGTTCTGGCACAATTGCTTCTAATCATGAAAAATATCAAATTCAATCCACATGACCAGCCCATGAGCTGAGTACTAGAGTAACTATCCAGAGGAAGCATGCTCACTGAGAGGAGACACTTGGGCGCCAAGATTAACTGCTGAGTATTGTGACTAATTGTACAGAAATTTGAACATGAACTTATAGTTTCTAATGATGTTGGTGTCAAGGAGAAAATACAGACATGAGACTATGTAATGTTCTTCTCCCTCCCATTTCTGTGTAGAGGAGCCATGGGTCAACCAGGCTGAGCTGAGCTGGAAAGCAATCAGAATTCCTTGCTGTTTTAAGCAAAGGATAAATAACAATAGGGGCCAGTCTGTTGAAGAATTTAGGAACATTGGAGTTCAACAAGCTCCTTTTTAACAAGGAGGAAGAGTAAAGGCCAAGGGCATTGGTTTGGCCATCAACCCTCCCCTCTCCAGTCACTCACATAACACACACACACACACACACACACACACACACACACACACACTAGACATACCAGGAAGATGATGATAGATTATTCACATACATCTGACTTCCTATGACCTTGTTGGATTTATCTCATATATATGATGAAGAAGTGATGTGGCTTCCATATTGAATCTCCTGAGAAATAGTATAAAAGTCTGAAGAAGCCGTCACGGTTAAGTCCATTTGCTAAGGGAGAAAACAAGCACATACAATTTAATTAAACAACATTTTCTGAACTCTTCTCCGTTTTCTTCCTGAACCATGTAACTTGCTACAAGATACTTCCCCCTGTTCATATCCAAATTCTGCAGCAAGCCGTTAAGTGATAGTCGGCTCGTCATCATTAAGGAAATCGGCAAATACTCCGGAATCTACCTAGCATGGAACCAGCATTTGGTTATGATCTGAGATAGCCGACTGTCTCTCTGAACCTGGCCAATTGGCATTACAGACAACCAATGTCTGGTCATCCATACCTGGGGGTTCCTTAAAGGTTTTAGAGTCTGCCATCAATGTTTCTTCATGAGATGAAGAATTAATAATTCTGGTTTCTCTCTGCAGCTACCTTAATTAGTTATTTTATGAGCCCAGTTGATCTTCAGGCTGAGCTGTGTAGTTCAGTGGTCCAGTATTGCATAGCATGCAAAAGGTCTTGTATTGGGACCCTGGAAGTAGAGAACAAACACAAGGGTGCCAGATAATTTCACTGCGTTTTTATGAGTCTTAATGTAGAATCTGCTTCCCTGGAACTTTAATGGACCGACACGTTTCTGAGTTTGTATCGAATCTACACTTGCCATGAGGCTCAGTAACCTTATTTGTATTTTCTCATTTTATTCTTTATATGGTCTTTTTTTTTTTGTCTTTGGGTATCTGTAATGTGTGGGGGATGATGTGTCAGTGCTCTATGAGTTGCAAAAGATGAAAGAAAAATCTTATTTTTATACATTGACAAAAATAATACATTTTCACAAGAGATAGATCAGGCTTTCAGACCAATGATGAAACTTCAAATCCTCTGCTAACTACTTTTATAATCTCAGATAAAGAATTAGGCTAAGTGCACTGTAACATTTGGCAGTCTTCAAGCCAGTATCTTTGGTGACTCATGATAGATATTTTGATACCTCAAAGAAGCCAGATTTGAAAACGGGGATTTTAAAACAAAACTAAGTATGCCTATGAATTTGTAATCTTGTTTAGAGTTTAACTTGGCAGAGTGAGGTCACTGGAGTATGTAAGCAGGGAGTAGGATTAATATATGATGTACATGAAGTTTGTAAGTAAAGACTGCACAGATATGCAGTGCAGTGGGAAGGGCCTTTTGTTTCCCCACACTGTACATGAATTACATTAATTGTGTTTTGTTTTTCTTGTTTCATGTCTGGGCATCCTGTCAGGTTCTCTGATGGCCAAATATCACATGGCTATGCTTCCAAGAATAGGATCCAAAGGGTTAGAATCTATCTGATGGACTAGAAAGCTAAACTTCTGAAATGGTCCCAGAACTGCAGTTGACTTTTGACTGCTGACAAGGCAGATCCTTATGTAAAGAGTAAGCTTTGGTGGTCTACATGGATAATGTGATGAAATTTAATACTTGGGAAGAAAATGCCTACATATACAGAGCCATCAAACAACTGTTCATAAATCTTATTTGCTTTAGGCCCAGCACTACAGTGAGAAGATTCAGGGATCATCTAAGCTAGCTCCTTACGGATTCTTCTGGTGCAACCTCTATTTATTTGTATCACAAGTTCTTTGCAGCCTAATCTGGCCTGGCACTTATTATATAGCTCAGGCTGGCCTCAAACTCTTGGCATGTCTCTACTTATTGCTGGAATTGTAGATGTAGTTGCCACACCCTGCTTATGTTTATTTTTAATTGAACTTATAAATAAATAAAATACCCCCAAGAATACATCCTACAATGCAATTTATATTCCCATAGCATCTGCTTTTTTTCTCCAGCATTATGAATTCATTATACTAGAGGTTAATTCACAAACCCTCTATGGATTATATTAATGCACTGACTATTTTGCTCCTATTTATTAGGTAGGACTTATGTAATTGTGTGTGTGTGAAAAATCAGGTCTCTCATGAGGGCTTAGTTTCCTTAATTTGCATTTATTTTTAAGCCTTGTCATTTCTATTTTTATCCTCAAAGGCCATACTTGGTTATTTCAAATAAATATAAATGATTAATTGAACGATTTAGAACAAAGAAGCTACAAGCATAGAAACAGCTCTTAGCCACCGACTGGTAGGCAGTTACATAAAACGTACGAGGTAAGTCCCTACTGACATTTTCAACTAAGAGAGAAATTTTATTGGCTCACAGATGCTCACACATGCAAGTAACGATATTAATATCACCTCACATACTCTACTCCAAATGTTATTAGATTTACCCACTTATCCATCTTTGGCTATAGCAATTGTAAAATTGAATGAAATACACAGTACAAATACTTAAGTGAAATACACAACCCAAACCTGAAGGCTATTGTCCTATAAAGAAGGAAGCACGGAAGGAAGCCATGTGTGAGCCAGTTTTGCAGGCTGAGCTGCAGACTGAGGAGCAGAAAGACGGGGCACAAATGGATGCAGTGGTCCAGCCTGGAAGGAAGCCTAGATAAGCATTTAGGGATATCATGAAATAGAGTTTTTATTTGAGATGTCACTTGAGAAAATATTTATTAATTTTCTATTCAATTACAATGGTAAAATGAACACCATGAAACTGAAAAGCTTCTGTAAGGCAAAAGACACTATCAAAAAGACAAAGGGCAGCACACAGAATGGGATAAGATTTTCAACAACACCACATCTGACAGAGGGTTGACATCCAAAGTACTAAAAGAACTCAAGGAAATAGAAATCAACAAATCAAATAAGCAAATGTTTAAAATAGGGTACATATCTAAACAGAGAGTGATAGACAGAGGAATTTCTTTGATTGATTGATTGATTGATTGATTTTTGGTTTTTTGAGACAATGTTTCTCTGTGTAGCCCTCGCTGTCCTGGAACTCACTCTGTAGACCAGGCTGGCCTTGAACTCAGAAATCTGCCTGCCTCTGCCTCCCAAATGCTGGGATTAAAGGCATGCGCCACCACTGCCCGGCCACAGAGGAATTTCTAATGGCTGAGAAGAACTTAAATGTTCAGCATCCTCAGTCATCAGGGGAATGCAAATCAAATTAACTCTGAGATTCCACTGTATACTCAAGAGAATGGCTAAGGTCAAAATTCAAGTGACAGCTTATGCTGTCGAGGATGTAGAGCAGGAGGAACAATTCTTTATTGCTGGTGGATATTAGTTTGTTGGTTTCTTAGGAATTTGGGAACAGATCTATCTGAAGACCTAGCTATACTACTCCTGGGCATATACTCAAAAGAAGCTCTACCATACTACAAGGATCCTTGCTTAACTATCTTCATAGCAGCTTTATTCGGAATAGCCAGAAACTGGAAATAACCTAGATGTCCCTCATCTGAAGAACAGATAAAAACATGTGGTACATTTGCACAATGGAGTATTACTCAGCCATTAAAAACAATGACATCATGAAATTTTCAGGCAAATGGTAGAACTAGAAAAGATTGTGATGAGTGAGGTAACCCAGACACAGAAAGACAAACATGGTATGTACTTACTTATAAGTCATAAAGTACAGGATAACATTCTACAAACCACACCACAGACACAAGAAGCTATGTATCAAGGAGGGCTCCAGAGGAAGTGGGTAATTGAATCTCACTGAGAAGTGAAAATAGATTAGACATCTATACATGGAAGGGTTTTTTTCCAACTTTTATTAGATATTTTCTTTATTTACATTTCAAGTGTTATCCAGAAAGTTCCCTATACCCTCCCCCCTCCCGGCCCTGCTCCCCTACCCACCCACTCCTACATCTTGGCCCTGGCGTTACCCTGTACTGGGGCATATAAAGTCTGCATGACCAAGGGGCCTCTCTTCCCAATGATGACCAACTAGGCCATCCTCTTCTATATATGCAGCTAGAGACATGAGCTCAGGGGGTACTAGTTAGTTCATGTTATTCTTCCACCTAGAGGGTTGAAGACCCCTTCAGCCCCTTGGGTACTTTCTCTAGCTCCTTCCTTGGGAACCCTGTGTTCCATCTAATAGCTGACTGTGAGCATCCACCTCCATGTTTACCAGGCACTGGTATAGTTGAGGGAGGGACCTGGTATGGGAGAGAGTGGGGATGGAAATGGGAATAGGGGGGGATGAGGTATAGGAGGAGGAGGAGGAGGAAGAGGAGGAGGAGGAGAGAGAGAGAGAGAGAGAGAGAGAGAGAGAGAGAGAGAGAGAGAGAGAGAGAGAACTGAGAGAGATCACCGAATACTTAGGACTTGGGAACTCCCAGGAATCTATGAGGGTGAGCCTACATGAGACTCCTAGTAGTGAGACATATGGAGCCTGAACTAGTCATTTTCTCTAACCAGGCAAGACTTCAAATGTAGGGATCGGGACACCAACCCAGCCACAAAACCTTAGACCTACAATTTGTCCTACTAACAAAATGTTCAAGGGTAAAAGATATAATAGAATTTGAGGGGAGATCCAACCAATGATTGGCCTCCCTTGAGACCCATGCCATGAGGAGCCTACCCCTGATATTATTAATAATATTCTGCTCTCCTTGCAGACAGTAGTCAAGCAAAACTGTCATCAGAGAGGCTTCGCCCAGCAACTGATGGAAATTGATGCAGAGACCCACAGCCAAACATGAAGCGGAGTTTGAGGAATCCTATGGAAGAAGGGGAGGAAGGATTAACAGAACCAGAGGAGTCAAGGAAACCACAAGAACAACCTGCATAATCAACTAACCTGGACCACAGGGTTTCATAGAGACTGAGCTGCCAACCAGAGCACATGCATGGGATGGACATAGTCCTCTGCACAGATGTAACACTTGTGAAGCTGGGTCTTCACGTGGGACTCCTAAAGTGAGAGCTGGGTCTGTCTCTGACTACATTGCCTGCCTTTGGATCCCTTTGCCCTAAGTGATCTGCCTTGTTTAGCCTGAATAGAAGAAGATGCACCCAGTCTTTGATATGCCAAGGTAGGTTGACCTCCATGGAAGGCCAACCTTTCTGATGAGAAGGGGGAGGAGTGGTAGATGTGTGGGAGAGGATAGGAGAGTGAGAGAATGGGAGGAGGAGAGGGAGGGAAGCTGCAATCAGGAAATAAAATGAAAACATCTTTTTAAAATGGGTTTTTACATTTAAAAAGTTAGAAACAGACACTATAATTGTGGGATGTTCATTGCTATTTTAAGGTAAGAATCATACAACTAAACTGCATATAAACCCTATAAATTATAATATCTATTAATTTAAAACATCTCATTGTGTCTAGTGTACATAAGAGTTCCTTAAGTTTATTGAGGACCCTGTGCTATGTCCCATGGATGGCAGTGAGCATCCACTTATGTATTTGTCAGGCACTGGCAAAGCCTCTCAGGAGACGGCTGTATCAGGCTCCTGTCAGCAAGTTCTTGTTGGCATCTACAATAGTGTCTGGGTTTGATTGTTTTTTATGGGATGGATCCCTAGGGGGGGCAGTCTCTGGATGTTCATTCCTTCAGTCTCTGTTCCTAACTTAATTTATCAAGGTTTTCTTCATTGTTTTAAACAAAATTTGTAAAATATGAGATTCATAGTATGGATATATATATATATATATATATATAAAATTCTAACTTCTATAAAAGTATAATGCATTATCTCTGGGCCATAAGGTAAAATTTAAAAACAAAAAGAAAAAAGAATACAGTAACTAAGATATTCAGTTGTTTGGCTGATAAGTACAAATCCAGTTCATGAACATGTTAGCTATAATCTGTCTGTGGAGATACTCAGAAGCCTTGTGGGTTTTGGCTACAGTGAAATTAAAAGTCTGATCATTCATGCTGAAAATCTTCTCGGCCCTCGGATCCAATAGTTGTGGAGGGAACTGATGAGGATGGTACTGTAAGAAAGTATATTGGCCCTTGCAAAGGGCTGCACACCTATAATCTCAACATCCCAAAGGCAGAGGCACAAAGCTCATTGCAAGTTCTATGCCAGCAGGCTGCTGAGAACACAAGGTATGCATTGGCTAGGCACTTTAGGGACAGGAACTGAGAAAGCAGTGTTGTAAGGATTGTCCTTGGTTTTCTGGGCAGGAATGCCAGAAGGGAGCACTGGTTCTTATCTCCCTTCTGCGGGGAGGTCTGTGTGTGAAGATGAAACTGACACTGTAGTCTGGACACTAAGTCTGTCTGTCAAACAGCTTTATAGTTGGACCTCTAGATTTTCATGGTGGAAATAAATGATATCTATAAACTGGTTTCAACTCATCTCCCAAATACTGTATGATTACTTTACATCAAGGGAAAGCTATTTTTTTTTGACTGGGCAGAGACTTAATATTTTCAGCTACAGAGCTTATGCAGATGAACCCATTAACCACCTAGCTAAAAGGTCAACCCTCAGGAAAGTGGACATACCTAAAGTCTTGCCACAGAAATGGGAGGAATAATTACTCCCTTAATGAGATCATGTATTTTTCTTCCTAGTAAGTTCACTCTGGATGTAGTCACTATGGAGCCACCATGAATCTCTGTTAGGTCATTCTGTTCTTTTGAATAGGTGCTGGCCAGGGGCGACATATGCTTTCTCTAGTACTTAGGACCTTTCATTCTTTCTCTGAGGCTCTGAGCCATGTCTTCTAGCACAACAAGCCATGGCTTTCTTGTCACTGTCTCCACCAAGACAGTGCTAAGATCTATCTCTTGCCGGATCTAGGGATTTTGTTTTAAACTCCAATAAGATTGTCTACAAATTTCCTACCGAATCTGTTCTTATATTCTTTTACTACGAAACAAAGAACAAAGGAAGGAATCTGGTTTTCCCAGTTGTATGTGGTACCCTTTGATAAAGTTCCCCCCAAATTCAAGTACCACCAATCTATATAGAGTTTTTGGCCATTCAGTGCTACCAAGTAAGACGTCATCTGAAACACTAACAAACAAGAAACAACCTTAAATACTGAACTCGTAGCATTCAGCCAATGCATGAATCTGCTCTACAAACGTTTTGTCAATACTTGTAGCCATCCTATGATAATAGTCTTTGAAAATGTATGTGCTACTAAGAGCCTCCTGATTAGGGCCAAGAACAGGGCTAAGTAACCTGCTATACACAGGGCAACCTAAGAGTTATCAAGCCCCAAATGTCAATATAAGAGAAGTTGAGAAACTGAATTAAACGTGCTTTATAATAACCATTACTTTAAAATTTCTTCCAGATAGATTATTAACATTGGTGTGTTATGTGCTGCTTTTACAGAACATCTGGGGCTGGATCACTCACAAACACAGGGAGTTAAGCTCACTTAAAACTTTAGTGAAGCCAAGTGCTGTTGCATTTTATCATGGTCTTCCCAAGTAAATCAAAATCGTATGCATCTACATGGGCTGGTCTGAGGCTCCCAGTACATATGTAGCATAGGACTGTTTTGTTTGGCTTCAGTGGGAGCAGATGCACCTATCCTCTAGAGACGTGATGCCCCAGGGAAGGTGGATGTTCTGAGGAGGCAAAAAGGACAGGGACGACAGGAAATGAAGTGAAGGACTTTGGGAGGGGAGGCAAGATTTGAGATGTAAATAAATGAAACAATTACATTAAATATTTTTGTGCATCATATTTTCCAACTAATAAGTCTAAAATGTGGGGTGATGTCACAATGTCATCAGAATATGTTGAGAAATTATATACAGTAAGTAATCCTAAAGGTAAAACACTCATTAAAAATTAATACAAGTTCTAGAGAGATGGTTCTGTGGTGAAAACTCTTCTTCCCCCTCTCCCTCCTCTTCCTCCTCTTCCTCCTCTTCCTCCTCTTCCTCCTCTTCCTCCTGAGGACTGGGTTCAGGTGACCAAGGATGGCACAGAAGGCCATCTTGCAAAGATTGAATGCCTTCCTCCCATCTCCTAGGGTTTTCACACACACCCTGTCATACATTTAAACATACACACACACACACACACACACACACACACACACACACACACACACAGAGAGAGAGAGAGAGAGAGAGAGAGAGAGAGGTACACATGAACATAAAATAAAAATAAATCTCAAAACATTTTAAAGTTCACAATAGGATTTGGAAGTCTGGTGTGGGTTCATATGCACTCTTTGCACATTATTTGACATTATGTTCAACGCAGAGTATGACATAGTCAGCGTTTGTGGGTGAGTGGGGGGGTGTCATTGATGAGCGCTGCTTCTTCCGTCTTCAGAGCAACAATAAGCTATTAGTCTCAGACCAAATATTGTGCATGTCAAAACAAAACCCCTGAATGTAAAACGGTAGTGGAGATATTGAAAGCAGCCCTAAATGCAGACAGATTGAATGAATACTGATTTTGAGGCTGGAGATAATAATAACGACAGGCACAAAGACATGAGATCCATGTGAATTACATACAGCCCCTGAATGCTGATGAGGCCAGAGCAAGATGCACTTGGGTTTTTATTCTCAGGCTGGGTATGTATGTCTGCCTATTCCTTTGAGAGATGGTTTCTTAAGGACTGAGCTAAATGGATAACTTGCATTCTGATTATTTATTTTTATTCGCAGAAAGATTCAGATATTCAGTCATGCTGATAAATTACTGTTTCACTCTTTCTGTGTGAAGTGGGAATCATATTACAGCTGTCTCCAGTTAATTCTAGGGTTAAAGGTACTACAAAAATTCTTAGTATTTACCAAGAGACTGAGCCTTGCAGCTTATATTCTGATTTCACTGGGGCTCAGCTAATGGCTTTTCCATCCTTTCTGGGTAACTAGCAGAAGTGTAGATCCTGGAGGACCACCCAAACTGGAACAAGCTAAAAGGTTCCAACCGCAGGAGTAAATGTGCTGGCTGTACCCGAATCCTTCAGAGGGCTCCCTGGTTCCCGTTGATTAATCACCTTTCACTCCTGACTCCTGAAACCTTTAAGCTGAATGGTGAGGGTCTTAAATGCTCTCTTTCTCCAGTGATTGACAAAGCCTTTGTGGTTCTAAAACATCACGATTCTCTGTAAGTTGTCCTGTTTTTCTTTTTACCGGCACAATCTTTTATTTCTTCTAGTAGATAGCACCAGATGAATCATTTCCCAAGACGTCTTTCCAATCCACTCAGAAATGACGATTATCACATCCCCAGGCTCCAACATTTCAGGACAGGATCTCCTGGTCAGAGTTACAGAGAAGGAATGTGCACAGGACATTAAAGTACAATGGCTTGGAATGTTCAAAGAGAGTTCAACGGAATGCATGTGCTCTGCCCTTTAAGAAATTCTCTAAAATGAGAAAACTTTGAGGAGTGTGTAACAATGAAAACCAGAACTAGTTGAAGTTATGGTTTCTAATTTAAATATATGCTGTTTTTAAACAACTCAAGGCCATCTGAGAACTACTCAACTCTGCTGAATTTCACCATATTCATGTGTATCAGACAGAGCTGAAAGAGAATCTCTTTAATTTCAAATTAAAACTTTGCCATTTTTTTTTTCACTGTCAAACATGGAGCACCTCCCAACACTTGTTTGGAAAATGGTAACGTGCACACTAGTGTAAAAGGTTTAAAATAAGTTGCTTTCTTTACATTACACTGACAATGAAAAGAAGAGGAAAAAGAGCCAGGAGAAGGAAAATAAGAGAAAGCAAGGGGGGGGGGGGACGGCAGCAGCCATTCAAAAACACTCATCCACGACAGAGAAATCCAAGCACTCTGCTTTTAATCGTCAACATCTGTCTTTAAAAACATATCAATCACATGATCACTAACAGCTGTTGCATTAGACTTTTAATCAGCCATGATTTTCAAAAAGGAGAAAGAATTCTGTTGGCTCGGTTGATGGAAAGTTATTGCTTAGACTGCACAAGCCTGGTACCGGCAACCAATTCAAAATTTAAAGAGACAAAACTCTAGCAAGCACTGAGTAAACACTCTTCATGTGTAAAGTGCCATGCTATGAAAGCTTAAATGGTCCCACATGTTTGGAAGCCGGGTGAAAACAGCACAGGTCAGGACATGTATTCAAACTGATACATTTAATGTGATATGGACTGAATTAAAAATGCTTTTAAAACCTCTATATTCACGAAAGGCAAGAAAACCCAAAGACATCAGCTGATTTAGTCACAATAAGTCCTGAGGTCCTACCCTAGATATCTACAACTCCCACTGAGGCAATTCGAAATTAATGATCTTGGTAAGATGGGGACATAGGTGATTTGCCTTCTTACCGACAGTGGGGAAGAGGCCACTCATGGTTTGAATTAGCTACAAGCATTCTTGAGTAAAACTTGTGAAGTCTGTGTCATTTGGGTAGTCTGTGTCATTTACCTTTCCACACTGAAATGTAATGGTGAAATACTAAAAATTCTGGCATTGAAGTAGGACATGCTGTTCTAAATTCAAGGGAAAAATGTATTTTCCTCCAGTGCAAGATCTTTCTTGGCACATCCCCCATTTGCATGGAGAACCGAGCACAGAGGAAGCGCTGGTATCCATCAAGAGAAAAAGAAGGCACAATTTGCATGTGAACCTTGAAGATAAAATAGCATTTATTAGAATCCCAGAAGAAATAGTGGGGCGTTTCTGCCAGTGTCATATTAATTGAGACAGTGGCAGCAATGGTGTTTCATGTATGATGGCAATAAATTCTACTTGATTTCCCTTTGAAGATGTGGACTTCTGGAAAAATCTGCCCTCCATGACAAAACAACTGATTTATCGAATATAAATAACAGACCTGGAAGAATTATGACATGGTATTGCATGGTTATTTTCTTTATTATCATAAGAAATTGTTTTCTGTAATGACTGTAGATTGTATCTTACAAGATTTATGAGCATAATTATGATTGTGAACCATCATATCCTGTTCTGGAGTATCACAAACGTTTTTGGAAGACATGTATCAGTATTTATATTTAAATATCCAGTGTTCAAAGTGATAATACACCAAAACATATAAAGGCATAGTCTTTGCTTTCCAAGACTTCCATCAGTAAACAGCCACTGAGCAGAACCTACTGGGGCACAAATGGAAATTAGAAGGAGAAACATAGTTGTGTATTCCTTAATGATGGGGATGCTCATGAGGAAAGCATTTTCAGGCTATTCTATTACAGTGTGAGGACCATAGAGTGTACTTACATAAAGCCAAATGAGGTAAACCAGTCTCTTCATATGATCTCCTGATGCAACAGAGCCACAGGGAACATAAGGTATAACACAAAACACTTTTCATTAAACTGTTGTTTTATGAAACCTCTCTCTTTCTCTCTCTCTCTCTCTCTCTCTCTCTCTCTCTCACTCTCTAAACTGCTGTTTTATGAAACCCCCCTCTCAATCTCTCTCTCTTTTCCTCTCCCTCCCTCTCTCAATATGTGTGTCTCTGTGTGTATTATAATAGCCATGAACATATTCTCAACTAATAAGTAAAATGCAGTAAATAAAAAACTTATGTCCTTAACAAAATAATGTATGCTACTTCCTCTTCTTTCTTTTATCATCAAATGGGGAAACCCCAGGAGAAGGTCTAGGGGTTTACAGGGGAGTCCCACAGAGACTGCAGTGTTGGTTAGAGAAGGAAAATGAATTCTGGAACTCCAGTCTCACTACTGATTTCAGACACTTAGCTTCATTAATGCATAAGACACCAACGTATAAATAGTTGTTTTGTTCAAAAAAATAGATGAATAAACAAAAGAAGAAGTTTAGATATCATAGCGTGTACCATAAAAGATGTCTGAGCTGGTGATAAGGCAATTGCTTTCAGACATGGAGCTGGGGGAGGGGTTTGTGGACAGATCATTAAGTCAGCAATTAACGTATTAGTCATTGGAAGCCAAAAATATGTCAACTGAAAAGAGAAACAAGAGAACAGATTTTTTTTTTAGACCCAAATATGAAAAAGACTACTTAGTACATGGTAGGAAATTAAAGATCAAAATGGGTTTGAGACAATGGCAGACAACATTACCTGAGAAGAGCAGGTTCTACCCACATACTTTGCAAAGCAGACAGTGTACAATCAAGTAAGGAATGGAGCCTGTAGGAGGAGTGGGGTGAGAAATCCACCAGACTATTTCAATATGTGTCAGACTTGTACAAGCAGTGCTGTGAAGAGTGGTGCAGAATTGATAGTGATTAAAAGAGAGAAACTTATCACACCAGTTACTTTTCTGTTATCGTAATAAAATACTGTAACACAAAGAAATCTACGATAAAGAGAGTATCTGCCTTACAGTTCCAGAGATGTGGTGTCCAGCATGCTGGCAGAGGCGGAGTGATTGGCAAAAAAGCACATCGATGGGATTAGGGAACTGATCACAGTTTTGTCTACACACAAGAAGGAGGAAGGAGAGAGAGAGAGAGAGAGAGAGAGAGAGAGAGAGAGAGGAAGAAGAAGAAGAAGAAGAAGAAGAAGAAGAAGAAGAAGAAGGAGGAGGAGGAGGAAGAAGATGAAGAAAAACAAGAAGGAGGAGGAGAAGAAGGAGAAGGAGAAGAGGAAGAAGAAAAAGGAGGAGGAGAAGAAGAGAAGAAGAAGTAGAAAAGAAGAAGAAGAAGTAGGAGGAAGAAGATGAAGAAAACGAGGAGGAGAAGAAGGAGAAGGAGAAGAGGAAGAAGAAAAAACGAGGAGGAGAAGAAGAAGAGAAGAAGAAGAAGAAGAAAAGAAGAAGAAGAAGAAGTAGGAGGAAGAAGATGAAGAAAAATGAGGAGGAGAAGAAGGAGAAGGAGAAGAGGAAGAAGAAAAAAGGAGGAGGAGAAGAAGAAGAGAAGAAGAAGAGAAGAAGAAGAAGAAGAAAAGAAGAAGAAGAAGAAGTAGGAGGAAGAAGATGAAGAAAAATGAGGAGGAGAAGAAGGAGAAGGAGAAGAGGAAGAAGAAAAAAGGAGGAGGAGAAGAAGAAGAGAAGAAGAAAAGAAGAAGAAGAAAAAGAAGAAGAAGAAGAAAGTAGAATGAGGTTATAAACTTTCAATGCATACCCTCAGTGACACAGTTCCTCCAGAAAGTCTCCATCTACTAGAGGCTCCTAACTTTTCTCTACAGTGACACCAACCGGGGACTAAGCGTTCAAATACATGAACCTATGGAAGGACGTTTCTAATTAAAACCACCAGAGACAAGTTTGGAGATCCAGAGACCTTCAGATTTAAATACAGTATTCATGGAATAGTTATAGAGTACCAAGAACATTTTAAGAACTGTGAGTCTGTATACCAAAACCTAAGTTGGAATTGTTTTGTGGCTAAAGTGATGTATGTTTTGTTTAAGACAAACTTTCTAGGTTCAGTGAAACCTTATAGGCCTTTATTTTTTACTCAAGACAAGTATTCTCAATCCATAGTTGCCAACAAGCTCACCATTGTGAACACTACTTCAATAGCCAAAGTTCAGGATGAGTTTGAGGAAGGGTAATGAAAGACACACATAAACAGTCTATAAAGCCACACATGTCACCTGTAGAAGACACAGATGGGAAAAACCCAAGTATACAGTCAAACATATATACAGTGGCATGTTGTTGCTGCATATGTAATAATTCTATTAGTTCTTATTATAACCCCGCCAGCCCCCTGCCTGAATAACTGAGACAGTCTTATCAATTTATTTATTCATAATTAGATTGTGCTTTAAATTGGGCTTTAGCACAATTACATGAAAATTACATCTTTCAATGATATACTGGCTATAGAGGTAGGTGGGGCTTCAGTTCCTTGGCATGACATCACAGGTAGGGACCAATAGGTGGAGAGAAGGAGAAAGACAATGGAGAGAGAATGGAGTCTCCATTGGGCTGGACCAGGAGCACATAGCTGAGGGAAGGGAACCATGAGAACAAGCTGATGAAGCAGAAACATCCTATGTAAGACTCAAACAAGAAGTAACTTGGAGAGCGCAGCTGGGAAGATGGGAAAGTGTGTTTCAGTTGTGAATTCAGAAAGAGGAAGAATGAGCATTAAGATAAAGAAAATAATATGAGAATCAGAAGAACATGAAATCAGTTTTTGAAATCATATTCTTCCAGATGGCCCCGTGCAAGCTGTAGATCTCAGAGAGGAAGCACAGATAACTATGAGAAGTTTTGATAAGTTGATCAAGCAATAAGGCACGTCTCAAAAGCACAAAGTGCGGTGGCGCACACCTTTAATCCCAGCACTCAGGAGGCAGAGGCAGGCAGATTTCTGAGTTCGAGGCCAGCCTGGTCTACAAAGTGAGTTCCAGGACAGCCAGGGCTATACAGAGAAACCCTGTCTCAACACCTCCCCCCCAAAAAAAACAACAAAAAAAACAAAAAAACCTTACAATTAAAATGGTTCCCAACACTTTCAGGAGCAAGTGTAAAAGAGATTGGAAACTAAAACTAAGGCCAGTGATTCTCAGTTTTTGCTCTGCTTGCACAGACTGCTTAGCTAGAGATCTGTTTTTGTAGTCTGTTGATGCTAAAGCAAACACATTTACTTTTCAAAGATAACCTTATGCTAAAATGTGATTACTCTAAAATAAACAAATAGTTGCTTCTTGATTAGGTATTACATTTTAGTGGTCCCTTGTTCTCAGTTTTATTGATGTTTTGGGTCTCCTGTGATGCTCTCAAAGTTTCTCTTACATCACCTTAATCTCTCCTCTCCTCTCCTCTCCTCTCCTCTCCTCTCCTCTCCTCTCCCCTCTCCCCTTTCCTCCCCTCCCCTCTCCTCCCCTCTATTCTCCCTTTCCCTTCCTTCCTTCCTTCCTTCCTTCCTTCCTTCCTTCCTTCCTTCCTTCCTTCCTTCCTTCCTTCCTTCCTTCCTTCCCCACAGGCCTGTCACTTAGGATGATGAGTGAGAGGATAGAATCAGACCTATTGAGAAGATTGAGATTTCTAGCACTGATCAAAGTTGATAGTTGAGAACCATGACCCATACAGATTTCTGGGTGTGCTTTGCTCTTGGAAATCATTAAGCTTAGTGCACAGAACTAAAGAGTGTGAACTCATTCCTTTCTGTTGTATGGTAAGCACCGTCCTCATTGCAGTCTCACCTGGCTGGCTTGGTAGATTTGCCCACGTTCATAATTGCTGGCTCACTAGTTTCCTGTTGGCATTCTCTCAGCCCTCTCCTGCACCCTCAGCAATCCTTGAGAGGACTTCAAGAATCTCCGAAAGCTGTCTGTGCATATTGGAAAGCAGCTGAGGGGAGAAGAGAAGCAGAAAGATGCAAGCTCAACAGAAGAAATAGTGGGGGATGTCTTGTGCACAGCTTTCTCTGCCAAGGTAGATGTCCACTGGAGTTCAAACTATTTGTTTGAAATAGTCACCATGTAAAACCCTCTCTTTCATTTGTAAAAAAAAAAAAAAAAAAAATTACATATGCCAGAAGTATGTTCCTAGGTACAAAGGAGACAAGAACTAAATGAGATGCATATTCAGTAACTTCCACTTTCCTGTTTTTAATTCCTATGACAGCCTTAGATGAACACCCCAGAAGAGAGAGCTGGGTTCTGCTGGGGAACTGGTGCTGACTTTCTGCTGAGACCCACCATGGGCTGACTGGGGGTTGGAGGTTGCTATGGTTATAAGGGGGGGGGGGCTGGTGAGCAGGGCGGGAATTGTGACAGCTGTTGCAGTGTCAGGAGCCCTTAACCCCTGTAAACTTCCATGAAAATGGTTTCCTTTGTGATGAGCTCGAGATGTTACACTGCTTCCTAGCGTGTGGCCAGTGTATATCATGAGGTCAATAAACTTTCTGAAGATCTTGCAGCCAGACCACTGTTTGCCTTCAATACATCACCCTGGCAACCAGAAGGAAGCCACAGCTACTGACAGGGCTAAGGGCATCCCGAGGGACCTTTTGTCTCTTTCTGAGAAAATTCTGAATGTACTCCAAATGTTGCTTCTTCCTTGACTCTTTCCCCTGCATGACCTCAAAAGAACCACTTCTTACACCTGTCCCTCACTAAGGCTAAGCTTCAGTCCAAATTGCAAAGCAGAAGCCATCCCTTCAAACTTGATAGGGCTGCAAATGCATCCTCCTCACACCTATGGCTCTCAGTCTCAGATCCAAATGCTTCCTGAAAAGCTAGGACAGGGCAAAACACATTTCACATGAAATGCCACCTGCCTCAGGAATCTGAGTAGCCAAAAGTTGAACAACAGATGCCAAAAAACACAAAAAGACTATTACAGTGTCAATGAGACATAGTGGTAGGTCTTAAGCAGGTTTACTTGGACAAAGAAATTCAGTCATATGCAAAGAGTAAATACATAAGTGATTAATTAACAATGTTGAAATGAGCATTTTTTTTCTGAAAATACCTATAAAAGACCTTATAAGAAGCTGGGTATAGTTCAGGTTAATAGTACTTCAGAAAATGCTGGAATCTTTTATGTCAAAATAATTAAATTCAATGAAAACAACCTCAAGCCAACAAAAGCACACTATCTTTAGGCACATAATGAGGTCAGGGCTTATTAGTTTTTGTTGTGCTACCGCAGTTTCTTACTGCACCAGTATCTCATAGGGCAGGTGGCATTCATGGAAATGTTTATCGAGTGTAGTGACATGCCAAAGTACTTGAATCTAACAAGGGAGCACATAATAGCTACTGAACAAATTGAGCAGGCGAGTTTGTAATATTAAAGAGTTGTATGATAATTTAAGCCTTCAGTATGTAAGTAATAATGTGAATAAAGAATTACTGAACATATTTTTTCTTGAATGAACATATAATCTGAGTAGGTGTGAATTGTGTATGTGTGCATATATATATATATATATATATAT
>LR749846.1:698109-711178 GCA_902729485.2 Mus minutoides
GGTGGAAGAATAACCATGAACTAACTAGTACCCCCTGAGCTCATGTCTCTAGCTGCATATATAGAAGAGGATGGCCTAGTTGGCCATCAGTGGGAAGAGAGGCCCCTTGGTCATGCAGACTTTATATGCCCCAATACAGGGGAACGCCAGGGCCAAGAAGTGGGAGCAGATGGGTAGGGGAGCAGGGCCGGGAGGGGGGGAGGGTATAGGGAACTTTCTGGATAACACTTGAAATGTAAATGAAGAAAATATCTAATAAAAGTTGAAAAAAAAAGTGTGAAAGAAAATAATACAATGAAATGCTCATGAGAGCCCTATGAATCTGGAGAAATCTCTTGAATCATGACCAATCTACTTCTTCCCAGAGTTACCTTTCATATCTGTGCCCCATAACTTTCTTTTGCTATTTTTCTTTGTTTGGATATGTAATGTCTTTATGTTAAAAGACAGACTTTGAAGAAATTAAATGCTATAGAATTTATTTGAACAAAATCAGTTTGGAACTCTGGGAAGTCTAAATCCCCACTGAGTCCTGCCAGTGCCTGCATTTACAGTGTAGAGCCAGAACGTAAAAAAGCAGCTTTGATGGGTTACAGCTCTGCATGTGCCTTGTCTGGTGGCTATAAGTTGGCTATAAGCCAAGAAGTTGGCTGTTTGGGTTTGGCTGATGCTCCACCATGTTATTGAGTTGGAAGGTTGGTTGTGTACAAATTTGATTATCATCAACTCTTGGAAGAGTGTTGTACTGGAAGCATCAGGGTAACACAAAATTCATTTTGTCTTCAGCAGACCATTCATACAGAGTTTTATGAATATGTAAATTCAGGTTCACTAGGATAAATTTGGCACTTGTTTTCAGCTGATAATATCATATTTTCTATACTACTGTATATAATTATGAGTGAGGTGCATATTATGAATCCCAAATTCTGCACTCTACTCTCCATTTGGGACATGGAGAATGCATCTTCTCTTGGCGTGAACTACAGGCCTCACTTCCTTTTCTTTCCTCTTCCATGACATTTCTTCTCTGGCCCTTCTTACAGAGAGCAACATTTTCCACTGTTGTTCCAAGTAATAAGTCAGTGATGACACCCATCATGGCAGCATTGACTGTCTGGTTCTGTTTCTTCTTTTATTTTACTGACTGTGTTCCATGCATCAGTCATTCCAAGTCCTCTTACAACTTTTTATTGAAACAATTTTCTAAATACATAAAAATGTATGTATTTGTATCTGGATCTGTTTTTGCATGTGACAAGTACAGATTCCAAATTTACAGCTTATATTTTTATCCTGAATAGTCTTTCAATGAGCACAAATTCATGTTTTTAAAATAATGGAGTGGATACAATTGTATCCCTATCTAATTGTGTTAATTGTATATCATTTCCAAGTTTCTCCTCCATCTTAAAAAAAAAAGAAAGTCTGCATAGTAAATATTTAAATCTGTCCTCTTGCATTTGTATCAAATTATGAAATCAATCCTTTTCCCACACCATCTGCCAGCTGTTCCCTATTGCTTTCCCTGTTGCTCTGGATTGCAAGGTCTACTGGCAGCACCTGTGCTGTGAGACCCTTGGCCTCCCACATGTCCTGCTCCTTACTGATACTCTCTGTCAAGATTTATCCTTCCTTTTTCCTCTACCACCTCTACCCTATTACCCTCCTATTTATCAGCCCTGTCATTAACTTCAGAGTTTCATCCATAGATGTATTTGTGAAACTACCAGGAAGAACACGACTCTCAGAAAAACTGTAGGTGAATGGGAGACAAAAGTGTGAGATTTCAGTTAAGGAAAAGGTCCTGGAAGGGAAAAGTCTAAAGAGAAGGTGGACAGGGATCCTGAAATGGTTCTTGGAATAGATAGCATCTTCACTAGAACTTAAAAGAACAGCAAGAATCTAGAGCACCCAACTCCAAGGTCAAGGTCTTCCATGTAGGAAATACATGCTTCTTAGTGTGTAAACAGTTCCGTGCATACATAAAGCACACATGGTGAAAGGCTTCTGTCAGCAAAGTAAGAGGCTTTCATGACCTTTCCTTGTGAGCCATAAGACAATGAAAGAAGACAGTCACTATGTAGGAGACACATCAACAGCCGTGCTCTATGTGCTAGAAATGGCAGCACCTGAGTGCAGGGATCAGGAAATGGTACTGATTCAGGTCAGAAGTATTTAGGACTTGTTCTGGGACTGAGACAGCAAGAATCAAAAGCAGAGAATCTTCTAGAAGCTTTTTGAAAGAAAGATGAAGTGGTTCTAGTGTCCACAGCAAATGAGGGAGAGGAGAAGATTAAAGAAGACAGCCCATGCCTCAATCTCAGAACATCCAGGGCTTACAAACTTCCATTACTGTGAGGACATTAAAATCTCAAGCAGTGAGCCAAATGTGGGTTCATGTCTTCAGGGATATAAATGATAAAACCATTTTTATTCAGGGGTATGTAAAAGAGACAGCTATGGATGTGAATGTCCATCAGCAAAAGAGAGAGAGCCTTGCCTCGAGAGAGATGTATGATTATATTTAAGACATAAACATAAAAAAATCTAGTCCATGCAGGGATAGAGAAGATGGGGAGAAGTAGGAAATGCTCAAGTTCAAGCACAGATGTAGAGGAAGCTGAAGAAGGAATCATTCCATTCCTAGAGGCCATCACAGTTGGAGTCACCACTGTTGCTGGGAAATCACTGGCCTTCTCTATGTCCAAGCCAAGATATTGACAGAATAGCAGGACGATTAGAATACTGATAGATTTACTTGGGAGAGTCTGTACTTTTGGTATCATACACTGTATAAAAAAGGTATTACTAACTGAAAAGCCAGCAGTTACCTTTCTGCCAACTATGAGTGCACGAGTCTGGATCAATGCTGTTGTCATTGTCAGGGTTATAGTATATATATATATATATATATATATATATATATATATATATATATATGAATCTTTGGAAGCCTAGGCACAGTAAAGGGTTTGGAGTTATGCCATAGATTTCATAGACCTAAGATGCAAGTAATGCTTGAAGAAATACAGACAGCTGGTTTACAGTATCACTTACTGGGAAATGCAAATAAGTTGTACTTGACAAGGATCATGCATGCTATGAAGGGACAAGAAGCTGGAGGTAATGGGTGACAGTGACAGCATTGAATTTGGAAAGGGAAAAAAGTATGTGTAGCCCTGGAAGGACCTGAGAAGGGACAGAGGATGTGAGGTAGCAGCAGCCAGCTTTGAGCAATGGGTCAGCAGTGGTGGAATAAGAGCACAATCAGAAAGGACACTCGTGCAGCCACACTGATGCCCACCCCTCCTAGTGTGCTGGTTTTCCTGAGTATCTCCTCCATAGTCTCCAGTGTTTGAATGCCTGGTCCCCAGTTGGTGGCAGTGTTGGGGAGGTTTAGAAGTGATGCCCTTCCTGGAGGGAGTATGTCATTGGAGGTGGCTTTTGGGAGCACAAGGCCTTGTCTTACTTACAGTTTTTTCTCTCTGTGCTTCCTACTTGCAATTCAAAATGTGAGCTCTGCTTGCAGCCACCAAACCTGCTGCTTGCTGCATGTCTCCCTGCCATGCCAGGCTCTTATCCCCCTAGAATTGTTAGTCCAGTTAAACTCTCTTCTGTATAGTTCCTTAGTCAACAACAACAAAAATGTAAGTAATATGTGGGAGCAGAGGTGAGAAACAGACCTAAGGTATCAGGATTCGGTGGGATTTAGAGGTAGAGAAGTCCTGCCATGGACATACAGTGAAGCAGAAGGAAGCATGAGAAGACCAGAGAAACACAAACAATCCTGAGGGTGTGACCAGAGATGCAAATATATCTGTAATATATGATCCAGGCTCATTCACTGTTTCCTTTCTGCCAACTATGAGTGAACAAGTCTGGATTAATGAATGTTGTTGTCATTGTGAAGGTTATGGTCTTGAGATATATATATATATATATATATATATATATATATATATATATATATATACATATATACATACATATATATATATTATACACAATATATGTCTGTATATAACATATACATACACATATATATTACACACAATATATGTGTGTGTATATAACATATATATGTGTGTGTGTATATAGTGTGTGTCTGTGTATGCGTATATGTGTATACGTGTATATATGTATACATATATATGCATATACATATGAACACATATATATACATATATGTACACACACACACACACACACACACACACACACACATATATATATATATATATATATATATATATATATATGAGTGAAATGAATAGTGGAGGGGCTGATTTTTATTTTATGCCGTACTACTTAGAAAATACTTAACAGTCAAAAATAGACATCAAAGCTACCTCTTTGTTTATGTGAAATTATAGTGTACACTTTCAAAAGACAAGGTTTCCCCTTCTCTCTAAAAGCAGACCTAAATATTGAGGAATAAAAAGAAATGACCTCACATGGAAGCTAACTATTCAGGCTAGCGAATGCAACTCTATTTTTGGTACTATCTCATGTATTTATATAAAATAGAGGAGCATTTAGGCCAATTAGTGGCTTGAAAATGATATGGTTTTTCCAGCAGCATTTAATCCTGACGAACATGAGATGTTAAGACAGAACCTTACTGGCAGTAGATCATGAGGTTGGCTTGATTCAAGGCAACAACGCTTTAGCATAAATTAGTTTTTACTTGGTAAAAGAAAAAACAAACTCTGTTTGTGTTTGTAATACAGCTTGTTGGTTCTTTTAATTTGGGGGAAATTCTGGGGAATTCCAGGGCTCAAAGAAGTGAGAACCCAAGCATAGCTTGAGCCTGGCCCAAGTTCCCTGGTCCTGTGTAAACATCCACATAAGTCCTCTTCAATGTGCCTGGTCTGAGACAGCAGGGTGGACCTGTTATGCCTGGACCTCAGCTAAACCAAGGGTGCCAGGCTGGAGCTGGCTGCTGGTGCAATCCACAGAAGATTATTCAGATGCCAGAAAGGGATCCCGGCTTCCCGTTCTGACTTGTATAAGGTGGCTCTGAGAAGCAGGACATGGAGAGAGCTCCTGCTGCTGCATCTGTGGGATTCAGAGACTGTCTCTCCTTCCTGCTACTCCTGCAGCTGTGAAAAGTAAAGACCAGATGTAAAATTTAGCTTTGTCAAAGCAGATTAGTGTAATACCTGACAGGCACAATCCTCAAATCCAAGGCTCTTTGGTAGGAGTTCTAATCTGCAGCCGGCTTTGGTGGCTACACTCAAGGGGAAGCCCCACTGCAGAGGAGAAAAATCTGTTGTTGTTTTCTAGTTTCAATCTTTGAAAAGGCGAACAACATGAAGGTAAAACTAATTTGCAGGACAGCTCATGGTCAAGTTTGCAGAGCTCATAATTTCTGAGATCACTTTGTGATTTGCACAGCAGTACCAACCAAAGCCTCAGTTATATGAAACCCGGCGCATGCCCCCATGGAGAATCTGTGCCTGTTGTTCTTGTTGCAATGTAGAACGTGTTCCAAGTGCTGGTAAAACACCCGGCCCTGTGAAATAAAAGAGTTTCCTTAAAAATATGTCAAGAATGTCAGTTTAGAACTTATTTATGACATTCACAAAGACTCTTACTTGTAAAAAGTATTTATTTTTATTAATACACACGTGTACTGTGTGTGTGTGTGTGTGTGTGTGTGTGTGTACATGTCTATCTGTGGTATGTGTCCACTTGTCCTCTGAAGTCAGAAAAGGGCATCAGAAGTATAGCTAGTTGCAAGAAACCTGAATTGCGTGCTGGAAACTGAACTTATAACCCTAGCAACAGGACTGTATTAACCATTGCACCATCTTTCCAACCCAAAAATCACACATTTTTAATGTAGCTAATATTCATGAAAGTATCTTGAAGCACTATGGTAAAAAGTGCTTAACCCTCATTTCTATATTTGTCTTCTATAATAATGGAATTTTTGATACTTACAAGAACACCACTGGCTCAGCCTTTCTTGTAGCTAAATGTGGCCGCATTGTAAGTTCTGACCAATAGCGTAAGAACAGAGGTAAGGAGTGGGTGTGTTCAAGTGTGCATACCACAGAAAAAGGAGAGAGGAGTGCTTCTCTCCTCTCTACTTCTCTCTCACTTGCTGAAACATTGCTGAGGTTAAAAAAAAAAGTTTGTAGTTGATTCAATCACATCAATAAGCAATAAGTGTAAAACACACTGACTGTCATTATCAATGTAAATGTTTGTGTGGTCCCAGGCACATAATGTAAGTTCTCCAAATTTCCTTCCCTGTTTTAAAGGAATATAATATATTCCCACAAGGAATGTAATAAATATCGGGGGGGGGGGGGTGGACTGTCTATAAAATAAGACAGGGAAGCAGTGCCTGTGTTTTTAAACTGCTGAATGCAAAAGACCGGAAGACAGAAGTAGAAACATGACTGAGGGAGGGGCCAGTAGACATGGGAGCCAGTATTGGCAGGCTCATCTCCTTCATGAGGCCACCTTGGGGGATTCCTTGTGAATAGAGACAGGAGTCTGTGGTCAGTGCTAGAACTCTTTGTCATGAATTAACAGTAACAGGAAGAGTGACTCAGTATCCTGCCTTGAAGGATGGAGAAGCTGCGTCTGCTTTGAAACTTCCTCTCTGAAGTGGGGATTTGTCTGGGAATCAGACAATGAGAACTAAGCCTGAGCCTATACTGAGATCAAAGCGCCCAGCCAAGGCCAGGTGGATGGGAAAAGAGACAAAGAGAACAAGCAGGTTGGGTTCTGACAGCATGAATTCTTGTTAGACTGTGGTTAAGCTGAGTTAGTACATAAGGCACCTAAGCCTGAATTTGTAGCCCAGTTCTACACAGCTCTTATTGATACCTAAGTCTAAATCTTATGACCAGGGTAGGAGATATTTTGTAAAGATAACGAACCATAAGATGCACTCATAAGAATTTTATTGTGATAAATCATTCTTTTTAGTCTTATTGTTAATACAGTTGGTTGTGTGTGTGTGTGTGTGTGTGTGTGTGTGTGTGTATACATACATGTTGTGTGAGCACATTTGTATATGTGTGCATGTGCTGGTGGAGGTGAGAAGAACACATCAGGTGTCATTTTTCAGGCATCTTCCAACTTTGGTTTGTAAGAGCTTGCAATTCCCAAGACCTTTACTTAACAGGTTAGGTAAGTAGACAGGTAGCTACAGGAACCTGCTTCTCACTGGCTCCTATCTCACCATGGCAAGAGTTTTTAACATCCTTGCCTTGGGACAGGAATCTCAAAGATCCATGCGGTGGTCCTAATGTTTGTGTGACAATTGTTTTTCCTAATCTTGTAATAGATTTTGTACTTTATCTCAGACAGGTTTTATTCCAGTCCTTAGAAGTAACAACTCTCATAAGTTCAAAGTTTCATAAGAAAACTAGGACTTAGAAGGTCATAAAATGGGTTTAGGCATGGTGGCTCATACTTCAGATCCCAGCACTGGGAAAAGAGAGAAAAACAGATCTCTGTGAGTTCCCAGTCAGCCATAGTTACAGAGTGAGACCCTGTCTCAAAAAGAAAGATTAGAAAATAGGTCCTTAAATTCAAACACAGTATTTAACATTAAACTAGAACGTTTGAAGTGGCAAGTACTACCCTTAGTAATTAATAACATTGTCTCAATTTTAGAGGAATGTTTGCAAAAATAAAACCCTAGCTCTGATCTACTAAGGAGTTATTCTCAAGTCATGCAACTGTGTCAACAGGACACATCTCAAAAGTTAATTCTGTAAGGTTGATTCATGCCCCCTCCACAGTCTGCCTTGCAAAATCAGCGCATCCAGTTCTTTCAGAGCTGCAGTTTCAGACAAGCTGGGGCATCTGCCCACCCACCTTTCAAAGGGGCTGTCTTCACTGTAAGCACAGAGCCCTCTCCCCCTGCAGAGGATGTTTTTGTTGCTTGATGCTTCTTCAATAGGGCAGCCATCTGCAGTCCTGTCCACCCCCCCCCCCTACTTCCCACCACTCCTTTCCATAGACCCAAGGTCCAATGCTCAGGTCACTGGATTTCTCCCTGATTTCTGCTTGCTAAGTTTCTCAGCCAAGGGAAAACCATTAAGTGTCAAATTGCATGAACAGAGCGTCCAAGTAGCTGCCTGTTCCAGCACCAGCGCCTGCCAAAGGACCTTAAATAAACTCGGCTGCAGGGGAGATGTCGAGATGATTCCTATGTGGTGTGTTTAGTTTGTTAAATTAACACACAGAGTGAAGTTTCATCTGATTAGTTAGTGTGAGTCACAAGAGCAGACAACACAGCAGGCTTTTCCCTCTTCTCTTCTCTTCTCTTCTCTTCTCTTCTCTTCTCTTCTCTTCTCTTCTCTTCTCTTCTCTTCTCTTCCTGTTTTCCTCTCTCTCTCTCTCTCTCTCTCTCTCTCTCTCTCTCTCTCTCTGTGTGTGTGTGTGTGTGTGTGTGTGTGTGGTGAGGTGGGGGTGGATATGGGGTCTGTTGAGTAACAAACCAGTCGATACAGTACTTAGGATGAAAAAAAAATCCATGCAAAGAATGTAGTAACTATTTATTTATTTATATTTCTAGTCAAAGTTGAGAGCTAAAGTCAGACAGTTTCTCTGAATCAATGGCTGTTTATCTCCATAGTATAGATAGAAAAATCTTATACATATAAGAGGAAAGAATCAATAAACCTTAAATTACTGTTACACAGTAAACTGCCTCAACTCTATTCTTTCAAAAGCCATGCAGTACTTTTTGAAGGAGGGCAGATCCTTGTGCACACTTGAAAAAAAATGAGGACATAGAATCAACTTAAATATTCTTCCTCTTAATAAATTTTATGCCACCTGACTGATTTTCCCATTAGAAGGTGCATTAATATAAATGACTCTTAATGAGTGCCCGGAGCTGGAGGCAGAAGCTCTTGTGTCCTCCAGAGTCCAGGCGATGAGGAAGAGATTAGCAAGGGGCAGGCATGTCCTGCTTGCTGAAACTTCAGGCAGGGGCATCTTGGCCAGAGTGGAGAAGAAGACAACTGGAATTATTACTTTGCTGGGTTTATTTTTTTTTTTTTTTTCAGATGAAA
This sequence comes from Mus minutoides, assembly GCA_902729485.2. Lineage (NCBI taxonomy): Eukaryota > Metazoa > Chordata > Mammalia > Rodentia > Muridae > Mus > Mus minutoides. Next base: position 707,160 of record LR749846.1, read on the forward strand.
AGCAACAGAGTGGTCAAGATCCAGAGCGTTGCTTAGTCACTCCAGTGCCATCAGCATGACATTTGGAAGATGTGAGTGGAAGACGTGAGTTTCAGGCAGACGCTGAGGCTGGGGATCACAGACATGAAAAATCAGCTGTTCCCTGATGAAAGCCACGTCAAAGGATGCCAGCCTGGAAGACAAGACAGGATCTACATGAGGGCAAGGCCTGGGCACCCTGCTTTGTTTTGTACACGTTTTACTTTCATATTTGTGTGTGTGTGTGTGTGTGTGTGTGTGTGTGTGTGTGTGTGTGTGTTATTGATTTCCTTCTTTATTTATTTATTTATTTATTTTCTGTGTTTTTGTTTTCATTTTGGGGTCTTCGAGAGAGGGAAAGTGAAAGGGAAGGAAGGAAATCTGTGGGTTGGGTGGGTAGGGAGATAGGGAGCTGGGAGAATTTAGAGGAGGACAAAGAATATAATCAATGTACATTGGATACAAATTTTATGTGATATGAGAAGTTGTTTTGTTTTGAGGTTTTTTGTTTGTTTTGTTTTGTTTTGTTGTTTGTTTGTTTTTCAAGTTGGACTATGTCAGGGAGGTGCTAGTGCATAGTCAGAGGTGGAGAATTGGGAGTGGGAAGGAAACTCTAAAGCTAATCAACTGAGCCACAGGGCAGCACTTGTACAGACACAGAGAGAGGGAGAGGTCCAAATGTTAGTGCCAACGGCACCAACGCATCAAGGGAAAACTAAATTCCTTACAGTTGATGCAGGCTCTCCAGCACCCAGGGCAGAATCACTCTGAAAAAATACAAGTCTTTATGTGAAAACCCAGGCTACTTTTGTATCATTGTCCTGAAGCTGTGTGGAGAGAGAGAGAGAAGACTAATAAGGAAATTGGGGAAAAATCAGATCTCAGAGACAAGTCCACCTTTCTGTGGTACATCCCTAATCCAGTCCAAGGGCGGTAGTGTGAGTCCTCAGTATAGCTAATGAAGACAAGAGGCTCTGTGATACAGCCTGTGTGGTTGTGTGATCTATAACTCAGAGGCCAAGGGCAAGCAGTAGTGAGTCTTAAGTCAATACAGGTCACAAGGACAGACTGGATTGATCCTGTTAGGATGCCTACAGACCACAAACACTTGAGCAAAGTGCAAGCTGAAACTGTGGCAAACAGGTCGTATTCCCTTGTCAGCCAGCTTCCCTCAAACGTGTTCATTTTGTGAACATGAAGTAAATAAAAATAGCTCAAATGTCTTCTGGAGTCAAGGGCAAGCTGAAGTCTTGCCCGAGGCTTCCGATTTGCCTAGAAACACAGAGGGGCCCATCTCTCCTTCTAGAAAGCTTTGCCATAAGGAATAGTTGGAGATCTCAGGGGATAATTACCCTTAGAGGCACGGAGTCACAAGGTAAGAGAAATTCACGTGAACAAAAAAAGCCAAGGTTAAGTAGAATCTCCAAGCAAGTGTTTCATCGAGAAAATGAGCCTCACACATATTAAAGGGAGATTGCAAAGCACATAGTAGCAAAATCAAGCTGTTTCCTTGAGGAGACGCTATGCTGCCCTCCCTCTTAAGTAAGGGCAAAGAAACAGAGGCACATAGATGATCAACCCCCAAAGTGGAGAGGCAGCAGCAAGGTCACAGAAGACCAGGACAGCAGTGCAAATGAACAGGGTGGCAGAGCATTCTGCAGGGCTGAGTTAATGGAGCGAACACCAGCTTTGTTTTTAGTGTGGTATGTCCTCAACACAATTCTGGAGCTGTCACCAATTAATATTTTCTCACCTCATTTTCACTCATTTTTGTTATTTTCTAAACTGTGGAGATTCTTGAGCTGGAAAAAAAAATCGAATGCTTGGATACTTCTGAAAGGACTTGTCAGCCAGCATGTTGAGGCAGAACTTCTGTTGGTCATCAGCCCAACAGAGTTAAACTAGGGGCCTCCAGAGAGACAATAAACAACCCGAAGATAGCATGAGACAGAACTGAGTTCTTCCCTGGAGCAGTTGTGGGGACCCCCCACCTCAGAAGTCACACCATGTTGGGAATTGTCACACAGAGACTTATGAACACGTGCTTTTCCAAAGCCTCCCTTGCCCTCCTTTCTTATTTACTATTGTACTTTCACCCAAGTGACTCTTCTGTTTCTAAAACCATCCAGAGAGGATTCTCGATAGTCTTCCCTGTTCTCTACCTGCCATTCCATAGGTTCCTAAAGATTTGGGCAGGGAAGGCTTGATAAAGTCTTAAAGCATCAAGAGGCACATCACACAGAGAGACTGGTCTGGATGTAATCCTGAGCTGCTAAATATATGAGGTCATTATAACATCGAAAAATTTGTGTCAAAGAGGATGACCTAGTGTGAGAATCACACACACCATCATGCACACAAGCTCACGTACACACACATTCGAATACACACTCACCCACATTCTTATGCACACCTGTGTTGACACACACACTCACACACATTCACATGCACACTCTTGCAGACACACTCACACATAAACATACATACTCGTAGTCACTCACATACACTTACCCACACATTTGCACTCACATTCACACAAGCACTCAGAACTCTTACACAGGTACACACACTTGAACACATTTACACACACACACACACACACACTTTGCAGGGAGGCTGGTACTGTATGCAGTGACAGGTAGGAGAGCTATGGGAGGAAACACTGGCCATAAGTGTCACTCGCTCTTGGGTGCCTGTGTCAGAGAGTGATCCAGCAGTAGGTTCCCAGGAGACATCATTGGGAATGCCATGCGGATCCTCTTTGGGAAGACTGTACAAAATATGGGCTAAAGTGTTTTATCCCACAGGAATAATCTTAGTTTATTTTAGAGTGCCATTCCTGTCAGCAGTATCAGTGACACAGTATGCATGCACATCCATGAGAAACACCATACAAAGGAACACTTAGAAGCCCCACCCACCAGCACAAGGAAACTATTGCAAAGGCTTTAGCGCACCCTGGTGGTCATTGTGCTTTCTACATGGGGTGAGGAACAGCAAATATATCTGCAAGGGGGGAAAAAAAAAGTTTCATTACACAATTATCTCTGAGTAGATTCGTACTATTCCGTGTCCCTTGAAATTAAGCTAGAAGCATAGACCAGTAGGATCAAATATTATTTCTAACATATTCATTCAGCCTTCACTCAGCAGGAAATATATATTTCCAAAGTGTGCTGGACTAAAAGTCCAATCTTATTGTACTTATTGTGGGCTTGAAAAGCTCCTTCCATAGAATTCATTTGAAAATTATTTGAAATGATTATTTCAACTTGAAATAAAAAAAACATGTTTTAAAGTATGTTAACATCTGTTTAAATAACAAGAATCTCAAATCCAAATTTAAAAACTAAATGATCATAATACTTTGTTTTGTTTACAGTTAACCCATGTATAGTAAAATAATTATGCAATGTGCTCATCTTATATCTATGATCACATGCCAACTTTGTCTACTTGTTGCATAGAATACTTATGCATAAACATTTATGCAACTTTATGTATATTTCATTAAAAAAACTTGATTCTCAGAATGTGATAGAATAGCCAACATTTGTCATTATGTCCCAGATAATTGTTCTGCCTCCACCTAAGCTGAGATTGGAATCTGACCTCCAGCTCAGAAACAACTCATTTCCTAGGAAATATCCAGAGATTTATTTTCTCCAACATTTTAGATTTTATAATTTAATGAGGTCAGATTTGTTTAAAAAATTTTAACTGTCTTCAAAGAATTCCTCTATAATCCCTGAAGAAATCTGTGAGACAAGTATGTAAATAAGCCCAGAGTCTTTGTAGTACATTTATCATGCTCCCTCAGCTATAATCCCGTTGATCTTTACGTGTCCTTTAATACATGATTTTCAAAGATTAGATGATACTTTCATTTTTAATTAACACATCAGTGCTTCTTTTTGGGTTCACAATTCCAACTCAGGTATATATATATATATATATATATATATATATATATATATATATATATATATATATATATATAT
>LR749846.1:711278-843977 GCA_902729485.2 Mus minutoides
AATCCTACATTGAAGTCATTCTTTGCTTATCACCCCTTAGTTCTCATGTACTTAGAATCTTGCTTCTATCAAAGTGAGTGATTATTGAAAATGGATGCTTCTCCTGGTTGGACATAAAACTCCTTGAAGTCTTATGCCTTATGCTAAGCTAAAAGCCCAGCAAAGCCTTTGGACTGAGCCTTATGAAAGCCTCCTGAGACTGGACCCACTAATATCATATGAATGGAAGGTCACGAGATTCTTAGGAGTTCCTGCCAAGGTTCCTTTTGCCAAAATTTCAATTTCTACCAAAGAAGAGGTGAGCAAGTACCTGTGATGTGACCTCTTGACAGGACAGCTTCCTGTAGTCACCTATGCTGTCCTGAGAAATTCTGATTCACCAAAATAATCAGCATGTGCTGTTTGTGGTTTTAACTAAGATGTATAGATACTTCTTTTTATATCTCCAGGGAAAGCCACACACACATAATCTCATCTATAAAATGCAGTTTCTCATCAAATAAAATGTTAATGGTCTACTCAGTAATGAAGTCACAGAATGGGTTCCTTTGACACAGGAAGCAATACATTTGTAGTAGGTGTTGTATTTTGATGGAACCACTTCATCATTTGGGTGAAATTGCTTAATGTGTAATCACATGGAAGTTATTCAGATGCTTGTTTTTGAAGAAGTCCTAAAGGGGGAGACCCTAACTCCAAAGGCATTTTCTGAGGGGTCATATTTTATTAGCTGATTTAAGATAATTACACCTCTTACCTTAAACCTTGGTGTGTAGACGATAACTTTTATTGCATAAGGTCAGCACCCGTTGAAGGGGATTCAAAGGATAGTAGAGCAGTTGCTTCCTTCAGATGAAAGTCTTCAGTAGCATAGGTCACAGATCCAGCTAACTATCCAGTCGCTTCATTGTTCTTTCATTCAAGGTTTTCTCTGAGTTCCCCTAGCAACCAGCTCGAGATTTCTCTTCTCCTGGTGGAAGGTTTTGTCATTTTCTAGGCCAGTGTCCCAGAACCAAGTAAGCTCTACTCAATAGCCAGGGGTTAGCGTACATTACAGAGATCGATTTCTTCTTTGCATTTTTAAATAACCTCCAATAAAATATGCTCTAGCCTCTCCTATGCTATTGTGTGCTCACTGAAGTGTGGCCTCTGCGAAGGTGAGCCAGGAACAGAGGTTAAATCATGCAATGGAGGAACTGTTAGAAGGGACCAATTGCACTGTAGGCCAAAGCAACAAAGGGTTCTAGAGGCAAAGAGAGGGGTGTATGTGATGGGCCTGGTGGCACACACCTTTAATCCCAGCACTCAGGAGGCAGAGGCAGGCAGATTTCTGAGTTCAAGGCCAGCCTGGTCTACAAAGTTAGTTCCAGGATAGCCAGGGCTATACAGAGAATCCCCGTCTCAGAAAAACAAAACAAAACAAAACAAACAAACAAACAAACAAACAAATAAAAATAAAATACAGAAATTCAGTGTGAGCAGGCTGCTTGAGAAGACAGGGATAGAGTTGAGCACTGCTTGTAGAATGTTTTTTTCATTGAGTTCTGTAAAACTCATAGTTCAAAGGAGTTATGAGAAAGATAACACAGCATTACTTAGCTGCCTGTAGTTCCATTTCCATGTGTTCAGGTGAGGCCTCCTGGGCTTTTCCCTATGCACATTAGCATAGTCATCACCAGGAAAAACACATGGATTAGTTATCCAAAACAAAATGTCTATCCTTTAAAATATCCATACAAGTTACATCACACAGAGGGAGGTTATACTTACATATTTAGGAATACATATGTGTGTGTTTATTATTCAAATATATGACATACTGTTTGTATATATACTATATATACATACAATATAAATATATTTACAATATATGCATATATGTACATTGCATATATATAACTTATATATATGATATATGTATATATCACATATATATCATATATATATATAAAATTAATTTTTAAAAAAGCAATTGATTTTTAAAAGAGTAAGGAGATGTATATGGGAGGGTTTGAAAGGAGGAAAGAAAAGGGAGAAGTGAAGCAATTACATTATAATAGTAGAAGAATAAAAGAAATAATTTTTTAAAAATAAAATAAAATTATGAGGGCAGCACATAAATGCTTGGAGCTGGAAGCATGTTAGAAGTTTTATCATTCTTTTCATTTTCCTGTGAACCTAAACCCCTTCAAAATGCAGTCTTAGGGCTGAGGTTCTGGCCCAGTTGGCAATGTGATTGTTTTGTAGGCATGAGGATCTGAGTCCAGCTCTGCATTGTCTCATAAAAAGCCAGGCACCGAGTAACTGCAATGACTACTTCTTCAGCTTTCTTTCTGTCGCGAACTACCACAGAAGGGTTCACAGGAGCTCAGATGAGGTTCTCAATCTGGGGTGCTCTGCCTAAGAGAGACACTGGGCGAAAAGGTTCGGTTACAGGGAGTACCATAGAGCTATGGAGTGCTATGGAAACAAAGGATGGAGCACCAGCCCTAGTTTGGCTCATTGACGATAGCCTCAGAGTCCATGGGGATTGATGTGTCTTCACATGGTCTCCAGTCAGTGATAAAGTCTCCAGCTCTGTCATCAGGACAGAGGTCTGAAGCTGGACACAGCCATGACCCCTGGAATGAAGAGATGCTTTCTTCACAAGCTCAAGAGGAAACTCCAGAAAGTAAAACCCATGTAGGCATCTGTACAACTCAAATTTATGTTTTAATTTCTAACTTTTTGGTACAAGGCAGGAAAAACAAATTTGAAGGGTTTTTTTGTTGTTGTTTTGTTTGTTTGTTTGTTTGTTTTGATAGGAGAGCAAAATACATATGAGAGTTAAAAATACAACAAAGTCAATGTAAGGAAATTAAGTGAGTTTGGATGTTCAATACAAAAGGAGAATATAAATCTACCTCTCAAAGCACAAAAGCGCAGGATGCTTGGAAAGAGAGTCAAATGGAGTTAGGAAGAAGGGAGGCAGTTGCCATAGAAAAACAAAACCTGACCAATAACTAAATTAGAAAATTTTAAAACGCCACCACCTCACATATTGTTGAGAAATACTTAAAACTGAAGAGCAAACGTAGGAGCGGAAAGATCTGACAGTGGAGAGGTCAGAAGCTAAGCGTCGTGCAAAGGAAAAGAGAACTGTCCTACAAAATTCCAGAGGAGACCCATGGAGGGAAGAGGCTAAGCATGTGTCACTGACAGAAGCCACTCATACAAAGGAGAAACCATGTCACAGTAAGTAGATATAATCATTAAGTAATTAGCCCCCAAATGTAGTTGTGTACCAGAAAGAATGAAAATGACAAATTGAGCCTTGTAGAGTTTGTACATTTCACCAACCAAAGCTGTTGTCTGTCTGTGGATCCCCAACAGGGCTGCTTTGTCTCCCCTTAGTGGTAGAGGATGAGTCTAACCTTGCAGAGATCTGAAGCGCCAGTGTGGGGTGGGGGATAGACAGGGGAAGCACCACTCTCTCAGAGGAGAAGGGGATGAGGATGGGGATGGGGAAGGGACTCTGTGAGGGCACTGACAAGGATGTTAAAAAAAATCAAACAAACAAACAAAAAAAAACAGGTGTGATGGCACATGCCTTTAATCCCAGCACTTGGGAGGCAGAGGCAGGCAAATTTCTGAGTTCGTGGCCAGCCTGGTCTACAGAGTGAGTTCCAGGACAGCCAGGGCTACAAAGAGAAACCCTGTCTAAAAAAAAAAACCCCAAATAATAGTAATAGTAATAATAATAATAATAATAATAATAAATTTAAATAATAAAAAATTAATTACTAAAATATCGAGAAAACAAAATACAGTTAGTATTTTCAGGAGGAAAACTTAAAATTTAGTTTTGACATCTCATAGCAAGAATCACTGGCAGACCTCAGTGGAATAATTAATATCTGCAACATTCTTTGAGATCCAAATTGGAATTCCTGTATCTAAAACTTCCTCCCCACTCTTCTTCAACTGTCACAGGCAGCTCTACACATCCCCAAGGAGCCAAGACCAGACACAAGTGACATGGAATAGGTTATCTGGTGGGTCCACTCTGAAACGAAGTCGTGTTACTTAGGGATGAATGAAGTAAGGAATTCCGAATTGGCTAAGCCTAAGAGATGACTCTGGACTTAACTTCAAGGGAACTCTAATGTGGTATGTTAGCATTGGGAATTCTAATGGAGTCATATCAATTAAAAAAAAAAAAAAAAAAAAAGGACCAAAAGGTAAAGAAGACAATGCTAGAGAAAGCCTGGATGTGACATTTTGTCAGTTACCATTGCTTGCCTCAAGTTCAGTGTAATGTCATTATTTTAACATTGACAATGATATAAGAAAAGAAATTTTACTATTGTTAAAACTCAACTCACTACAATTTTATTTTTTAAACAAATTCACATTATTTAAATAATTACTTCTTAAAAATAAAGGGGCATTTGTATTATAATTTATGTTTTATGGAGTATTATAATTCTGCATTTTTTTCTGGCTTTGTCAATTATAAAAACATTTCTTTTTAACATTTTCCTTTTTAGACTTAAACTTTTACCCCCATCTCTGTCTCTTTCTTTTTTGCTTTTGTCTATCCTTCTATATATGTGTGTTGTGTGTGTGTGTGTGCGTATGTATGTGTGTGTGTATGAAACAGATATATGAAAAATGTTCATCAAAATATAATAATATACCTGAACTGATGTTCAAGACTGTAAATAGTCTTTGTTTTAAAAGAGAGAATCAATTCACAGATTAAAATTTCAAAGACTATGTTCCTCTCCATGTCAACATTCCCTCCAGTCTTGGTGAAGATTGGATTCTCCCCAGATGAGCATGTATGTGCTTGCCATCAAGAGCTGTTATATGAAGATGGCTCCACTTTGCATCTCTCTTGTGTGAGTGAAAGGGAGTCCCTGATTTGTGCGAGGGTTTTTCATAGCTCTTCCCTGTGAACTTGAGTTTTCTTTGGCTGCTTTTCAATTGAATTTAGAATGGTTTTCAGTTTTCTTACTGGTTATTTTCTGTGTTCCTTTCACATAAAAAATGTGTTCATTTCAAAGAATACTATGAACTAGAGCGATGTCTAGACAGTTAAGAGCACTTATGGCTCTTGCAGAAAACCCAGGTCACTCCCCTACCTTCCAATGAAGGCTCTTAACCATCCACCCATAATTCCAGGTCAACAGGACCCTGTGCCCTCTTCTGACCTCTGTAAACACTAGAAACACATGTGGTGCACATGCATATACATGGAAACAAGACAGTCATACACACATGTTTTAAATTTTTAAGTAAAAGTCTAAAATAAATATTAAAAACATAAGTGAAGAGAGTGGATCTCACGTTTCCTAAAGCTGTCGCTCTTTAATATAATTCCTCATGTTGTGCTGACCCCAACCATAAGATTATTTTGTTGCTACTTCATAACTGTCCTTTTGCTACTGTTATACTGTATAATGTAAATATCTGAAATACCTAGAGGGTGGCAGCCCACATGTTGAGAATCACTGGTCTAGGTGAATGTGGAGAGGAAGAAATTCAAATAAATTCCTTGCACATCATCGCTGTTGTCCTTTCCAAATCCCCCCAACCCTCTGTAACTAGTAAAAGATTGGATGGAATTTGATAAAATAGACAGCGGTAGGAATAGTAGAACTCTCCATGGAATGACTTAAAATCTTCACTCTAGGGAGTGAATTAAAATTCCTCACACAAAGGAATGACTTAAAATTCTTGAACATGGAAGCTCTTTATTCTATGTAAAAGTTAACTTTAAAGCATTTGTAACAATTATAATAACTACATGAAATTTCAAAACATACATGTCATGCATTCCTAAAATGATGCCCTGTATGTAAATATACCGAATGTTATACTAAATAAAAAAAATCCCAAAATATTTATCATCTGTAATACCTTTGAATTGTTCTTTTTAAACATTCTATCAAGCTGACTTTATTTCTGAAATTTGTGTTCCTTAAGTGACTACAGGACATTGGGTTAAAACACACTGTAATAATTATAGAAGGAGATTTCATGAGATGTTGCAACTACATTTTCTGAATTGTAATTTATTTGACTAAACTGAGCTTTGTAAAAACTCTGGGCATTTTTTTGAACAAGTATTGAGAGCAAATATCTTTGCTATCTTGTGAAAGAAGTGGACCGCATTTCTCAACGTCTCATCAAGGAGAACATTTACTCCCACAATTGACATGGAGAGAAGTCTGCCAAAGCATGTTTTATGTACAAAATTAACTTGTTTTGCATAAATCATTTTGTAAGACTTAAACTGACTGTGAGTCCAGATGAGAAAATGTAGCCCCTGGTAGAAGAAGCCTAACCTATGGCTTACAGTATCACACCACAGATGGAACATCAAGTCACAGGATGCAGGAATTGAACAGCAATTGTTCTCTATATGTGAAAGTCACCCAGACACACTTCATGGGACACTTGTTATTCAATATGGACAAGAGCTCATTTAGGATTTCAAGCTTCTGCAAAGGACCTTTGGAATGAAAGTTCAGAGTCAGCAAGTGAGACGGAAACCAAATGGGTTGGCAACCATATCAAAACACATACAGTGGGAAAACTCTTTGGTAGCCTTAAAGTTGATGACTCAAAAAGATGATTCAACATTATCAGTCTTCTGATGCAGATAACAACCCTGCTACTGTTTAAGAGGAGGCACCGCAGGTGTGGGAAACTCTGGGCAATTAATTGGCAAAGACAACTCTAACTTAAAGCAGACACCAAATGGCCACTGAAAAAGTTCAGCTGCTTTTACTTTCTGCTAATTATGACAAAAATATCAAATGTGTTTAGCTTCCAATCTTTTGCATTTCCATTTTTCTATCTCTATCTTTAAGTAATGAATGCAACAAAACATGTCATTAAATATAAATGGAAACTCCTTTGTAAAACATGTCAATGTCTATAATAACTCATTTTATATTTTTATTGTAGACACAATCCCTGAATTGCAATATAAAATGGATATTATAGCATGAATGGATGAAATATCTGAATTACTACCCATTACGTCAAGATTTTAGTCTAAGAACACTATGAGGATACATTGCTTTCAGCCTGAGTTAACCAGTGAGAACAGGTGGCCAGACTCTGTGTAGGACTTTTTTCCCACTTTACATATAATGCATAAAAAAATCATTTAAGGTTATGCAACCTGTTATTTAATTTTTAGTTCATACTGGTGAAAAATTCAAGATTTTTCAGCCTCCCAAATGTTGGGGTTACAAGAATGAGTCACTACACCAGGTTATAACCTAAAAAACAAACAAACAAAAGAACCTAAGACTATATTTATGTTCTTTGAACTGTGTTCTTTGAAAAGATACCAGGTTCTTTAAATCTGATTTGACTCCCACACGAGATAAATATTATTCAATCCAGTAAGTCTTCCTCTTCCATAATACACAGCTATATTAAACATTTAAATTTTAATACAGAAAAAGGGGAACTTAAATAAACCAGGGAAGCACAATTGGTTTTAGTTATTTTGATTGTGTGGAGGGACCATGCGTAGGTATATAAATGTTATGCTATATGTGCAGGTCAGAAGATAGGCCATCTTTTTTTTTTTAATTAGATATTTTCTTTATTTACATTTCAAATTTTATCCCTTTTTTTCATTTCCCCTCCAACCTCCCCATCTCTTCCCCCCAACCCCCACTCAAAAACCCATCCACTCTTGCTTCCCTGTCCTGTGTGTGTGTCCCCTACCCTGGGGCCCTTCACAAGACCAAGGGCCTCTCCTCTCATTGATGTTCCACAAGGGCATCCTCTGCTACATATGTGTCTGGAGCCATGGGTTCCTCCATGTGTACTCTTTAGTTGGTGGTTTAGTCCCTGGGAGCTCTGGGGGTACTGGTTGGTTCATATTGTTCCTCCTATAAGTCTGAAAACCCCTTCAGCTCCTTGGGTCCTTAACTCTAGCTCCTCCACTGGGGACCCTGTGATCAGTCTAAAGGATGGCTGTGAACAGAGGATAGACCATCTTGATTCTAGAAGTTAAACTCAGGTCTTTAGGCTCAGGAGCAAGTGTCCTTACCCACTAGGTGGTTTTGTTATTGCTCATAAAAACTTTTCAGCTTCCCTGGTCTTGGAAGTTCAAAGCCACCTAGGTTTTCAACTTTGTATAAACCTGGCTTGTGTTTTATGGTGATAGTTTTAAATTCTGGTTGATAAATAGCTGACAAATAGAAAAATAGGTTTTAAACTAGAGGTTCTCAACCTGTGTGTGGTTCTGATCCCCTTGGCAGTTAAATGACCTTTTCACAGGGGTTGCCTAAGACTTTTGGAAAACACAGATATTCACACTATGATTCACAACATAGCAAAATTAGTTATGAAGTAGTAACAAAAATAATTTTATGGTTGGTATTAAAGGCTCACATTAGAAAGGTTGAGAACCACTGATCTAAACAGTAAAAATATCTAATGTCCAAATGATACGATAATGAAATGGTAGCACTTGTGATTAATATTATTTCCTGACACCACTTTAATGATGGGGTAATATTTGTTTATATGCATCATGGGAACAAAATTTCCCGTGGATGTCCGTGTGTGTGTGTGTGTGTGTGTGTGTGTGTGTGTGTGTGTGCAATAAATTCAGTTTTGTGGATGAGTTCAACTAAGCTTATTATCTTGTGTAGCTTTGTGGAGGACACACATCACACACAGTTTTGTTTGGATAATGAAATCAATAAAATCAGGAAGATAAATTGAAAGCTGCCATTCTCACTGGCAGGGCATTGATACTCTGAAGAATGAAGGACAGATACCAGCAAGAACTGCCTCAGATGCCAGCCAGGGTAATGGCTGGGTTTAATGCAGCATCATGGACTGAACTTGTCAAAGGCTCAGTTCCCATCTTAGAAATAGAAACAAAAAGTACATTTGTGGTGCAATATTTGTCTATAGAAACAAGTATAAAGTAAATGGTGTCTAGGTCTCAAATATCAGTTATAAAGAGTTTATTAATTTCTAAGTAGTAATACAACATATACTCTTTAGGTCAGAATGGCTTAAGTTTTTACTTTCAGATGTTTATTCAATTACTTTCAATTAATGCTTTCATATTAGGATATTCCTTCTAGCAATGAAATTTATGTTTGAAAATGATAGACATAATTTTTTCTAAAGTTAAAAAATATGGTTAAGTGCACTTTTCTTTTAAGTGAAACAGGCATGTTGTTCTTTCAGGTAACATTTGTAACAGGTGTGTGTGTGTGTGTGTGTGTGTGTGTGTGTGTGTCCATTTAAAACATGGAATTAAGCAACCCAGGTTTGACTGTTTCTCTTTGCAAGAATCTCAGATCAGTCCATTTGTAAACTACATAGGGGAGAATAAAAGATACAGCTTATGATGTTGTTACAAATGTGCTGCTAAGTAAAAAGCCCCTAAGTAAACTGTGTTCCAAAGGATATCATTGAAGATTATCAGCATTCTGAAGCAAATCACAAATCAACATTAAAACCAGCCTGAAGGTACTTCAGCATCAGAATTGCAAACTTCCACAATGTTTTCCAGCAAAGAGCAACAGAACCTTTCCCCGATGACATGAGATAGAAATCTGTGAGTGGCTAGTGAGAAAACAGAGTCCTCTTTAACCCCTTCTGATGCCCCTAACTGATAATTCTTCATTTTTCTCATCAATGAACAAAATGGGAAAACTAATCTCAGCTTGAAGAAGAAATTGTTTCACTGTCAATTACAAATGTAACACACGCCACATAAGCAAGGAAGATAATGGTTGAAAGTTTATTATGGTAACCAATATTATATCTCAGTAAGAGTAAACAAAACAGTGGAGAAATTCAAGATAAATACACAGTAATGAATGTCAAAGAAGGTCTTAAACATAGGAAATGGCCATAGTCAATTTTATATTTCTCATGAATGCTGAATTCCATAACAGAACTAACTGTATGAGGTTTCCTATGTAAATATTCAGTACAAACAAGTTTTCATGCCCCTGTTTTTATTCTATGTGTTTTTAACATACATTATATTTGGTTAAGGACAATTATTTAGGTTTGTAACATATATCGATATGATCAAGAGCATTAGCTAGTAATTTTTATCTATTGTGTAGACAGCAACTGGCTTGAAAAGTTCTACTTCCCATGTGGATACAAAAATAGTCTCCCTTGAGATTTTTATGTTTGATTAAATATGCATTAAAGAGATAGTAATGAAATGATAGTATGTGGAGCATAAGTCTCACATGTTAATTTAGTTCACTTCCCTGGATAAGCTGTACACACCCACAGCACTCTTACATACTTTTATCTATACCCAAAAATCGCATCTTAAACTACAAGATCATCAACAGGACAAGGAGGACACCTTGAGGTCATTGGAGAATGGTACACATTGTTATTCTTAGAACTGAATCCACATTCAATGGGATTTTAAAAAATGAATACTTCAAACAAATTAACAGTTTAGATATAAAATGTATAGTTTCCTCTGGAGGAGAAAAAGGCACTGTTTCTCAAAAGCATTTGAAATGGCTTGCAAGTATTTTCCAATCACATTTAGATGTCATACACACACACAAAAACACACACACAGTCACTCATACATAACACACTCTCACACACAGACACTCTCTCTCACATATACATTCTTGCTGAATGCCATAGATACACTTTTAAAATAAGCATACAACTGTACAAAATGTTTTGACAAACTTAAATATTTTTATACAGTGGCAAAGGTGAACACAGATTCCATAAACCACTGCACAGCCATTTTCTTTCATTAGGTCTAGACAAATAGAAAGGAATTTGAGATTCCGCGTTGTCCCACGTGAATCCTTTCCTATGAATTCTGGGTCGGAGCTGGGCTCGCAGGACCATTGGCTGCATGTTCTGGTTCCTCAGCATTATTTGTAGGCTCCGAAGCTGCCACCTCTCTGCTGTCTTCCTGGGCTTTGTTCAGAGGACCAGATGGGCGGACACAGTTAGCATCCTGCTTGCCTCCGTCTACTTCATTATGAAATTCAATTTTGTCTTGGCTGCTTGTTTTCTTCACTTGTCCATTCTGGGCGGGATAGATGCTGGCGATGATGTCATAGAGGAATTGGTATTGCTCCTGGTGAAAGAAAGCAACATGAACCTACCTGGAGAAAGTTCTTATGCCCAGAAGAGATGTCCAGGCACTAACCGTTTCCTTTTGCAACTCTAGAACACGTGTTCTGACATGTTCTCATCAGAAGCTCTCTCACTGATTTAACCATGCCCTAGGATAATGGAGCAGGAGACCTTAGGAGCAACATCAACCAGGTTACTCCCCTGCTACATATCATGTGACAACTGAACCAGAACCTCTGCGAAAATGTCAATTTTTTTGTGCCTATGTTCCTACCTCATGTGCACACATCATTCATGAATGTGAGCAGAAATCACCTCATTCAAGAAGCAAAATTCCTCATTGATTAAAATAAAGGATCCCCAGTCACCCTCGTATACTTTCTGTCCCTTTAGTCATTTGACTATTTAATACTTATTTGCCTTTGAGTCTCTTTACAGTCAATGCATTTATCAGGTATTCAAATACTTTTTAAAATCCATCCATGGAAACTCAAATTGTGTGTTCATGAAAAGATTTGCATATTTCAGTAAGAAATTGTACTGAGAATGAATACTAAATCAGCCGATGTTTGACTATGTTATTTCTGCAGACAGAGGCTACACATGATGCATAAATGTAATGCATACTGCTTTTCGCTGAACTCACAACTCTTTGCACTGTAAACTGCAGGCCTCTTGATTCTGCACCAGCCTCGGGATTGGTTTGGTTGGAAGCCATATTGTGACTGTTCTAGGCCTGGACTTCAAGGGGTGGCACACCTCATTCTGCCTGTGTTCTTGATGCTCTGTCCTTGTATAAGCTTGAATGAGCAGCGACACATGACCACTGACCACTCACCCCTATTGTCGAAAGTAAATGACAGCTACTTGCCAATTCACTGGCAGCAGAGATAATTTTAGGCCAGCAAGACCTAAGTAGACACATCAGCTGACAGCAGATATATGAACCTGGATCTCATTGACTATGCCTGGGAAGCTGAGTAGATCAATAGAATATCACTGAAATACAGGCATGTTATTGACTTCACTAAACTTGGGGCTGGTTTGTTATACAATAACACTAGGTGATAAATGGACATTAAATGATGTGACCATGTAACCTGTCATGACAGGTTGACGACAAACTCTAATAAGGTCTTATTTATATTGATCATCTTTCATTGAGGATTAGGATGTAAAAATGAGTGGGAAATCAGAAAAACAGAGAAGAGAGGGGAAGGGAAAAAAATGGGAATAGAGGAGAACGTGAAGTGCCCACGTGGAAACATAGAGGACTTGAAAGTGACATCGAGGAACACTTACATAGCTGCACACCACCCCAGGCCGTGCTTTGCGCAGAGACTTTACCACTTGAAAAACATCAACCACATCTTCTGTTTCTGCACTTTCCAAGAGATTGAACAAGGCACAGAACAACCCTGTCTGCTGGGACCCATCTCTGTCAAAAGAAAATGGGATTTTAAAAAGTAGAACATGAATTAACTCATTGTTTTATAGAGAACGGGCTATTAGCATGAACACAGAGAGATAGGATATGCTTGTTTTGTTTTGTTTTGTTTTGTTTTGTTTTGTTTTGTTTTAATTTCACATCTACTATATGCACCTTGCTCTTATTTTTTTAAAGGCCAAATTAGTTTCTGTGAATGCATTTGGGGACAGACTTTCCCAGTACATGACTATGACTTCTGGTCCTATGTCTTAATGAGACATAGATTTAGCTTTTAGAGCTTGCTTGCTTTCATTTATTGCTTTGTGTTTTTAAATGCATCTTTACTAATGTCCGCAGGTCCTCAATAGTTAGGATTAATATACCATGGTCGATTTGATAGAACATATCCAGAAAGAGATTATGCCCAAGGATTAGCCCTACATCACTCCCTGCTCTGCTTTGATCGCCATTTCTTAACAGTGTTCTCCTTTTACATTAGTGTGAAAATGATGCTTGACTGAGTTCTTCACTAAAGCAAGGACATCCAAATAATTTATCAACCACAGGAGGACAAAGAGTAAGGGTGAAAAAGACAATGTGGCTTCCTCTTCAACCTCACATAATCAGTAAATGCTCTGTATACGACTTCAAGGAGAAAATGGAAGTACATCCTAAGCAGTAACTTCAAGCCTAACTTTCTGTTTGTCAATTTTCTTTTCCATGTAAAGTAAACGTACAAATAACCCTGGGGGGAAAAAGTATGCCCACGGGGGACTGTTTCTTTATCTTTAGTGACATTAGTGAGGACTTTCAAAACTTTTAAAAGCATTTATTCAGATTTACAGTGCACATCTCATAGTAGGACTTTTTAAAATTTTGTCATAAATTTTAATATTCCTTTACAGTAAACTTTTCATATTCCACCTCTTTTTCAATATGTCTTGAGAAGGTTATGTGAATATCTGCTACGGGTGACCCCCAAGTGTCTCCACAGCAAGGACTAATGAAACTAAATCATATTATTTGTGAGAGGGCTTTGGAGAATCAGTTCAGAAGTGACAAGCAATAGAATTTCAGTTCATGTTCAAGTTAAGGGCACTTGGCCTGACTCAGCAGATAAAGGTGCCTGTGATTAGTTCTAGTGACCAGATCTTGGATTCCATAGGTGACAGGAAGGATGGCGTTCTGACAACTATTTTCTGACCTCCTCATGTGAAACATGGTCTGCACACACGCACTCATGCACACACATGATTTCATAAAAAGTTTACAAATAAGTAGCTTAATGTATATCTACTGAATGCAAGCCATCCAGCCATGAGGTTGTGTAGTATCCAGTAGAGTAAATGCAATGCACAGAAGTCTATCCACAGTGGAATCCACCACCCAACCCATTCATACATATTTCTGTTTTTCACACACTCATTTACCACATATAGCACTGCAGCTCTAATGCTGGGCAAAGCAGAGTCAAAGATATCATCAAATGATAGCAAGCAGCTACCAGCCTAAAAGCCTGGCTTTATAACCCTCATTGTTTATATTTCTATTATAGTTGCGCTGCATATAAATAACATGAGAATGAATGGCTTCCTGGGATTTTCACCAGGCCACACCATCTACACATTAGGATACTCTCCAGAGTTCAATAAAAATGAAGACAAAGTCTTCCACCTTAAGAGTACATCCCATCAGCTTCCTAACCTGCAGTGGACGAGGACTGAGGCATGCTTGTGATACTTCGTCCCTTCTGGGTAGCTCTTGGGAAGCTTCTGTTTGAGATTCTGAATCATAGACACCAGTTCTTTCGGTTCTACAGGCAGCTCTTCCCCTTTCCATGTGGTACACTGGTACTGGTACACCGTTCTGGGCTCCTTCCTCTGCAATCCGAGGTGAAGTGAACATTAGCTCAAATGAACTTCGGTCCCGTGTATCATAACTTTGATAGTTGCTTTGTTTTTTGTTTTTACAGATGCTTTCATTCAAATAACATACATATTTTTTTCAGAGAACCATTATAAAGACTGTGGTCTTGAGGACACACAACAGTTTATATTAATTTGCTATCGGATTAATGACATGATAATTATATCATAATTTTGAAAACCAAAGTGCTTTCTAAGCGTTTCCCTACCTTGGAATGTCTCAGCTCAAACGTTCGGAGAGTGTAGGCTGAGGCTCTGTCCGTGTCTTTCACCTCCACTTCCATGTCTCCATAAGTCTGCTTTCCTTCTCCCCAGTACTGAGCACAGACTTCCTAGATAAAAAAATAAATAACTAATAAATAAAATAACATGACTTGCCATGTTTTACCTAGATGTTGTCCTTGTTCTTTAAACTATTCAGAACCTCTTCTCTCTTCCCACCTCTTATTTTTGTACTAAATAGAAAATATTGAATTCTAAAATAATTGAAACATTAATTCCCATCTGAGGACACTCAAAGGGCTGAAATGTTCAAGGTCCTTAGTCATCAGGGAACTGCCCTGAGATTCCACCTCACACCAGTCAGAATGGCTAAGATAAAAAACACAGGTGACAGCAGAGGCTGGCGAGGATATGGAGAAAGAGGAACACTCCTCCATTGTGGGTGGGATTGCAAGCTGTTACAACCATTCTGGAAATCAGTCTGGTGGTTCCTTAGAAAATTGGACATGGTTATTACCTGAGAACCCAGCTATTCCATTCCTGGGTATATACCCAAAAGATTCTCCAACATTTAACAAGGACACATGCTCCACTATGTTCATAGCAGTCTTATTTATAATAGCCAGAAGCTGTAAAGAACCCAGATGTCCTTCAACAGAGGAATAAATACAAAAAGTGTGGTACATTTACACAATGGAGTACTACTCAGCTACTAAAAATGATGAATTCATGAAATTGTTAGGCAAATGGATGGACCTAGAAAATGTCATCTTGAGTGAGATAACCAAGTCAGAAAAGAACACACCTGGTATGCACCCAGTGATAAGTGGACATTAGCCCAGAAGTTCGGAATACCCAAGATACAATTCACAGACCACATGAAGCTCAAGAAGAAGGAAGACCAAAGTGTGGGTGCTTCTGTCCTTCTTAGAAAGGGGAAAAATACCCATGGGAGCAAATATGGAGACAAAGTGCAGAGCAAAAGCTGAAGGAAAGGCCATGCATAGACTGTCCCACCTGGAGATTCATCCCAGATACAGTCACCAAACTCTGACATTATTGTGGATGCTAAGAATTGCTTGCTGAAAGGATCCCTCAAGTCCTTACAGAGTTGAATGCTCACAGCCAACCATTTCAATGAGTGTGGGGTCCCTAATGGAGGAGTTAGAGAAAGGACTAAAGGAGCTGAAGGGGTTTGCAACTCCATAGAAAGAACAACAATATCAACCAATCAGAGGCCCCCCCCTTGAGCTCCCAGAGACTAAGCCACTAACCAAGGAGTAGACATGACTCCAGCTACATATGTAGCAGAGGACAGCCTTGTCAGGCACCAATGGAAAGAGAGGTCCTTGGTCCTATGAAGGATGAAGCTATGTCCCAATGTAGGGAAATTGAGGGTGGGGAGGCAGGAGTAGATGGGTGGGTAGAGGAACACCCTCACAGAAACTGGGGGAGGGGGATAGAACAGGGGGTTTGTGGGAGGTAGGGAAACCTGATAAAGGGATAACACTTGAAATGTAAATAAATTTAAAAATTAAATAAATAAATAAATAAATAGATAAATAAAATACAATGAAAAAATTTCACTGCATGGTGGCTAGAAATGATCAGAGTAATCCAAATGTAGCTTTATCATCTCTGGAAGAGGTCTTTGGAATTTGTTTCTCTTTTAAAACCTTGATTACTCAACCTCTTCAAAATCTATAGGATGAGCTGACAGCAGCCATGACTTTTCTAACAGCCTGGGCTCTGCTATTCCCCCACTGGTCCTTGAGAACAGAGTTTATTTGCATTGATTCAAGATTTCACTCAGCATCTTTATGGCCAACTTTATGAAAAGCCACATTGAGACAGCATGAAAGTAAAGGGTCAGACTGGAGAGTAAGCGAACCAGAGGTCTTTACAAACTAGCATCCTATAATTGCTGACAAGAGGTAGGGGGGAGGAAGCTGAAGATGGAACTTGAGAGGGAAATGGATGAAAGACAGACAGAGAAGATAGAGAAAAGGGGACTGAACAGAGGGGTTCCATAGGGGAGAGATGTAGAAGCAGAGAAAGGGGTAAGGAAGAGAGTGTAATGGATCATGGTGTATGCTTATGAGGATTTCGCTTACCATATGTCAGAACTAAAATCCTATAAAATGATCTACCATTGGGAATTTTTAATGGTATTCAGGGTACTAAGGAAAATACCAAACATATGTCACATGGATTAATTAGGAAGTAAATGTACGTCTTAAGTTTACCACCAATTATAGAATTTTGTGGCAATAATATCCCATGGGAATGAAGAAAGAAAGATACAGCTGGAAATTTCAAAGTGTTTTGTCTTCCTATAAGAATGGAGTTAGGAGGCACAGAGGAGGGTCATTTAGGAACATGGGATATTTGTATATTGAGAGTGCCAGGTGGGGTGCCAAGGTTCTGTATGTAAACATACTTGTCCAAAATGGAAAGTGTATTTCCGCACATGAATATAGGAGAAAAGTAAAAGGTATAATCTTCAACCATGTAGCCCCCCTCAGCCTCCCACGTGCCCAGGAATTGAGACAATGTCAGAACCCAGACATAAGACAAAGAAGTCAACCTGTCAAAGATCCCTGGGCAATAACAAGGTGGATTGTGTTCCAGAGGAATCAAATATGAAGAGCAATAAACAAGGAATACAAGAATGGATCGTGGGCCTGCATGGTCAGAGGTTTTCTAAATCAGCATTCTTCAAAGCACAAACCTGGTCTCCATTCATTAACTCTGTCAACATCACAATAACTTTGACTTTTCTTTGGAATATCATCTGCCAAAAGTCACTGATAGTTTCTTTTAGTGGCCCCTGAGCAGCAATCATCATTTCTGGTTTCCAATAACTCTGAAAATCACAAAGATGGAATTTGTTACTGCTAACATCAAAGAAAGAGCAATAGACTCTTAAACTTTTTTAAAAAATTAATTGATTTGGTATCATTGCCATTAATAGACAAAGTTAAGATTTTGAAGACCAAGAAAAGTTCAGTGCCCATTCATAAAATATTTCATTCTCACCTAATGATGTGAAGTTACAGTTACAATATGCAATACTACCTATTAAAATATTTTTCTAAAACCCCCTTTCTTTATTAATTGTTTTAATTGTGAAAATGAATTAATGTAATCATACAAAATTATTCTCATCATTGATCTATTTTAACTTGGGTCTATAGGTCTTCTCCTGACATAATGCAATTAAGCTAATACTCACTAAAGTATCAGTTGCAGGAAGATCTGGAGAATAAATAAATCCAACTGAGTTTGTAAGTCTTTACTGAATCCCTTTTTAGTCTTTTGGGGTTTTTGTTTGATTGATTAATTGGTTTGGTTTTAGTTTTGGAGATTTTGGGTTTTGTTTTGTTTTTCCTAAACATTTTATGATTAAATTCATCTGAGAGATTTTTTAAAAATGCTGTTATGTGACCATCAAGATTAACAAGATCAGTGCTAAGGTGGTCACAAAAATCTATCTGGTTATCTGAGTGAAAAAACTTCACTGTATCATCATGTAAATTCAGGTGTGCAGATTGAATAACTAATACATTCTAATAGTTATATTTATTGTAATTTTGTTGTTTAAACTAGTATGTTAATATGTTTAACATAAAACACAAGCAATGGCACTGCCTTGTTCTAAATCAAATGATTAAATTTTAACCTTTTCAGGTAGTTTGATATGTTTAAAATATCTTGTGAATAATTGCACCTATGAATATGTGATTATCATTGAGCTCCTTATCAATGTATAATAGTGCCTAAGAGAAAGACCTAACGACACAGCCATCATCTTAAAAGGGTCAGAGCCTGGTTTTGGAGTGTGGGTGCCTACCATCACAAATGATGCATTAATGTATTTGCTGGTTTCTTCTGAGTCACTCTCATCATCCGAAGATTCATCTGATTCAGGCTCACTCTCTTTGCTCATCTCCAGTTCATGCTTAAGTGGTACTCTGTTAAAGTCATCTATGGGAGCAGAAACAGCAGCAAGTCTTACCAAAGAAGTCCTAAGGGTTAAGGACTGAGTTCACCTACAGACAGTATGCTTGGAATGATCACTCTCCTGGGCTTAACTGAAAATTCAAATGAAAAGGAATAAAATTTCCTACTGACAGACACATAGAAACGAAGAAGAAATTCAGAATTAAATGAACTGATCTAACTTCAGAGCTTAGACTTCTGTTTCTAATGTTATTCAACTAACATTAAATTAAAATTTTCTAAGTTCATTCTTCAAAATAATTCCCTTTTAATCCAAATTTTATCTAGTTCTAAAGCATTTCTTCTTTCTCAATATTTTAAATCACTAATAAACTGGTTGATGATGTCCTTAACTACATTACTGTCAGTGCCATATTTTAACAGTATTAACAAACTTTTGCAGAAATTAACTAAGTCAGCCATGTACTGCTTCAATTTATCTGGTTTTCTTGTTTATTAGCTTGCCTTATATTTTACTCATGCTAATTTTGGTATATGCAGCTGGATGCAATCAAAGCAGCACCAGGTGTGATCCTACCAGTATTCTTAAATAGAGTTAAAACTTAAAATAATTGTTCAGCTTTCCAATGTGGTAAATTTAGTGAGTGACAATGTATCCAAACTTTCCAGCTCTCAACCCTGTTAAAACCTCTGCTATGTCATGATTACCTTGACATATAATAAAGGTAAGATAAAACTAGTGAAGAAGACTAAGTCTTTCTTTGTCCCACCTCACAGGTTTCATCTTCTTATAACATATTTCTGCTTTTTGTATTTCCAAGTATGCCTGTGTTGGGGGAGGGGTGGACACACTAATAAATACTGTCCATTTTTAAAAGTTCATTGAAAATACTTAGGATCTAAATAATCTGCTAAAATTAAATTTTAGATAGCACACAAATTAATTTCTTTCTTTCTCTCTTCCTCCTCCTTCTTCTCTCTCTCTCTCTCTCTCTCTCTCTCTCTCTCTCTCTCTCTCTCTCTCTTTTGGCTTTTGAGACAAAGTTTTGCTGTGTAGTCCTGGATGTCCCAGAACTCACTCTATAGACCAGGCTGGCCTCAAACTGAAAAAGATCCTCCTGCCTCTTTCTCCCAGGTACTGTGACTAAAGGCATGCCCCACCCAGCTGCCCACAAACTTATCTATTGTCAATCATGGGTCACTTCATAGTCCATGTCTTACATTAAGTAAGTCCAAAAAAGGCCTAACTGTATCTGATACAAGAAAGAAAGGTCAACTACATACATGGAACAACATTAGAATTCCTGTTCTTCTTCTTATTTTCTTCTTGATTTCCAATGTGTTGTGTCCTCCAGCTCCTGTATGAAGGAAGTCTCTAAGAAAAACAAAGAAGAAAGCCTCCTTTAAAATCTAATATTTCCTAAAGTATTGTAGCCTGAGATATATCTTAAACCATTATATCATGAATGCCTGTAAAATTTCTGTAACTTCCCATGGGTGACAGGGCTTTTGTTTGTTTGTTTGTTTGTTTGTTTGTTTGTTTTAAATTTATTTTTTATTTTTTCTCAACATAATAAATTTATTATTTGGCAATTTCATATAATGCTCCCTGATCACACTTGTTTTCTATTCCTTCTATGTCCACCCTGCCACCCTGCCACCCATGTGCCCTCCCCTGAAAAAGAAAAAAAAAAATACACCAAGTCCAATTTGTGTTGCCCACATACTCATTTGAGTATGGTCAAACTTCTAGTTCAGTCCCTGAAAGATAACTGAGTCCAGTCTTTAAATTTGACTCTGAAGTTTTCCTTTTTACTGCACAGACTTTTGGTAGCTTTGAATTGCTGAGCTGGGACTGAAAAATTACATTTGTACCTAATAGAGTTTGCTTCTTAGCTAAGAGATAGTTGACAACAAGTTTGCATAGCTTTTTCCTACATTAGGTGCAACCACAAAATAGACTTTTATTATTATCGACCCTGGAATGGCAATTTATTTTAAGTGACCAGGTCTTGGTCAACAAAAAACAGAACCCAAAGAATGTGACTACATCTGTTGAGAGACAGAGCAGAAGTATAGCAATTCAAACTCATATAAAAAAACTATCATTTGAAAAGAGAAAGCATGAACAAAGAAAGCCTTAATAGCATTGTATATCAGCATGGTTTTATAGGGAAGTGTTTTCTAAATCTCAGCCATGGAGACACACAGAGGCAACCGGAGTTGTGATCCAAGAAGTCTACGTCTCCAGCCAGCAAAGAGATCAGACATTATCCACTTGATGCTGACTTTCTAGGTATGAAAGACACAAGGGTGTGGATGTTACAGAATTTCACAGTGAGGTTCCGAAGCCCTTCTGAGCCCAGTCAATGTGTAGCATGGTTAGGGAACTCTGCTGTGGTCTGATGGTGAAACTTAAGATACAGTGGAGACCTCAGGAGAGTGAAGATCTTGTAGTTGCAAGGGATATGGACT
Organism: Mus minutoides; assembly: GCA_902729485.2. NCBI lineage: Eukaryota > Metazoa > Chordata > Mammalia > Rodentia > Muridae > Mus > Mus minutoides. The sequence continues at coordinate 732,408 of LR749846.1, forward strand.
GTGCTTGATTTCTTCACCCTTAATACCCAAGACTGACTTCCCACAGCAGGGGCTCAGTTCTTTCTAGAGAACAGTCTACAAGAAGAGGAGTATGGCCTAATTTTGGTGAGCTGGATGGTCTGTGATCCAAGTCTGAGAACATTCTCTTCCACTGGGCTCTCTCCTCTAAGAAATGGAAGATTAGCTGAAAGGGGACTCAGATTTCCTGAGGTCACTATCTATGATGGTGCAGAGCTTTGCATTGATCCATTTGATATGAGATACCTTTACTATTATATAAATAGCCCTTATCTGTATTCCCAAGTAAGGCCAGTAAATGTCCTGGTTGCTCAAATTGAACTCTGATGAAATTGTGACTTTGGTGGTGTCTTTGGGTGTCCTGTCTGGGGTGAACAGAAGTCTGGTCTTTTATACACAGAAAAAACTATATCCACACTGTGATATATCAGCAGATACCTTTCTATCAACTTTCTGGTGTCCATGGTCTCCTGAGCAAAAACTACATCCCGATTCTCTTCTCCCAGCAATCTCTTTCCATTCCCTTTACACCAAGTAGATATCACTTGATACCATCAAGAAGCTGAATCATTGTCAGGCTTACATTTCTTAGCCTCATAGTTTGAATAAAACTTACATTTTGTCTTTATTCTGCCTTCTACTTGTAAGTCATTTATACCAATTTCTTATTCACAAAACCCAAAGAATTTCATTTTTTTTTTCTTTCTCTCATATTATAGTACTCATTATTCCGTGTCATTTATTCAGAGGCATGTGCTACCAATTTCAGGATCACCTGCTCTAATTATTTTTAGGCCTGGTTAGTAATGGGCATTTTCCCACAAGATGCTCATCTCCTCAGTTAGGCCAACAACAATGACATAAGCTCTGCAGCCTTGCTATAGCTTCGTTTCTTTTTTGCCTCCTCTGATCACTCTTTGTACTCCTCACACATCCAACTCACCATTCCACCTTTGTCTGCTTTTATTACAAACATGATATCATGTCTAAACTAATGACTTGAATCATCTACGTAACTGAAAATTACCTTTCTTCCTAGTCATCTATTCTAGCAGCTTTTTCCTAGAACTTTGTGTTTTCATAAGTCTCCAGCATACTGATTTTCTTTCTTAATTTCTATGTAACCCTTTCTTATGTTGTCATCCACTGCTACAAACATTCACTTGCAAAGACCCTCAATTCTTTTGCTGTTCTTCTCCCACATAACTACTTTTCAGACCTACATGGGTTTATACAACTTCTAGACCCAGAGATCTCAGTCAAAACCAACAAATGATATTCTTTCAATTCATGGCCATAAACACCAAATGATCATGCAATATTTTTGACCATCCTATTAACTTTCAGTTAACTATTTCCTACTCTGTCTTCTTCCTTGAGCACTGAGATTTATGTTGCCTTTGTTGCCCAGGTTTTCTCAGCTCTCCACTTAGGGTTTTGCTTCACAATTCCTCTATAAATTACAGGCAGTTGAGATTGAACTAATGCAATGACAGTTACTTTGATTTGATTAGCATGTGTAATAAACATGTTTGGAACAACTTACTATTCCCCACAAATATGTACAGTTATGTGTCAAGTAAATATTTTAATATATTACCAAAGGAAAGATAGCTACTTCCACTTTTTCTGACATTCCATCACCACATGCACCAACCACTCTGCATTTCTACGTTCATTCTCTTTCTGTCTGCTTGGGTGGAGGAATGTCTCAAGTCTCTGCATGTTATAACTGGTGAGTGTAGGACAACACTCTTTCAGCTCTCCCTTGTCCAAGTGCAAAGCACTTTGACTCTTTTGCCTACAAATGTATTTGGCACCCATAAGAAATTTAATCATGTCTGCTCAGTTGAAAAAAATAAGTCCCTCTTTCTTTTATTGACTATACATACAAATGTTTATCTTAAATATAGCAGCACCACTAAACAGTAAGTATTCCTATGTGACTAACTGAGCTTATGGTCAGTTCGTCAGGTCAAGGGTAATAAAATAATGCTAAAGCTGCCTGACATTCAATCTTTTTCTCTACCTACTAGTTACTCACTATAGGTCAAGTCTTTGGAAGATGGTGATACTGAGAATCGTTAGATGCTGCCTGCTATCCTCCAAGCTCAGTCCCACTTTTACCATAACCAGTCAAGTGGCCTGCATCTGATTAAAAAAGAAATGCATATCTCAACTCTTATAAAACTGAAAGCCTCAGAAAGCTGGAAATTACAGATGGAAGGGGAAAATCCACACCACTTTTGACAATGAACTTGTTTGAGGATGGCTGTATCAATACACTGAAATCACTGAAAAATTCATTCTCAATTGGCTTTCACTTAATAAAGAGATGGAGACGCAAATACTTATCCTTTATGACTGTCTACCAGCTCTATCCAGTTCAACTTCATAGTCAGTCATAAATCCTTCTAATTATTCCATTTGAAACCAAAACTAGATGCAGTATTTAAAGATGAGATGTTACATTTCCTGTGGCAGACCACTATGTGGCTATTGTGATTATTTTGACACTTTCATACAAGCTTAATGAAGCAAGAGTATTAGTTGTAGACTCAGACCTCAAGATTTAAGCAAACTTCTTTTATAATTGTTTTATAAATATAGACTTTTTTTTAAACTTGTGGAGTCTTAGCTTCCTCATCTGCATTCTACTGCTTTGAGGCCAAGTACTGGCAAGGGACTGAAAATTAATCTACATTCCTCAAAATTACTTATCCCAATTGACATTGCTATGACCATTGCTACCTGGTATTCAGCCTCCAGTGGAGATGGGTCACTGGGTGGATCTCTCTTCTTCATGTTCTGTAGGCATGAATGTAACTCAGACAAGTTCACTTCTGTTTCCCCAAACTGATTGTATTCCACTAAAGCCTGATGAATCAGGATGTACTGTGCCTGCAAAAATCAAACAACACACATAACTAAAATGTACTGCAGAGCCCTATATGTCACACTTAACTAAACTTAACTACATTCATTTTTTCAAATTGGGAAGCTTGGAATAAAAGAACATTGATAACTGTAACTCATCAATATTCTGGAAATCGACTCACAACTTCCTAGACTATGGACAAATTGCATTTTTGACTATAATCCCAGACAAAGAAGTGGCTTTCCAAAGAGAGTATCCATTAATTTAAATTAATTATTATTAATTATTACCTAAAGCTATAATAAAAAAACAGGTAAGTATCCTATAGAACAAATAAATACTATTCAAAGATTTTATGGCATCGTTTCCCAATGGAGAAAACTAAGGTCTAATATGCCAAACTGAAAGCCAGAAACTCCAAATGTTTTTGCTGGCTCATTTGAGTCCATTTTTTTTCTTTTTAAGGAAAAGATATATTTTTGATAAGACTTTTAAATTGCCATATCTAGTTTGGCATATGTTTTGACTCTGATTATTTTCTGAGTATCATTTTCCTTTGACAATATCTGCACTCACGTCTGGTTCTCTACAGACACAAAACTACATGCATGTTACTGATACTGATTCCCCTGTGGGTTCCATGCCCACATCTGACCACACAGACAGGCACACACTAGATTGATCTCTTCAACACCAGAACTAATTTGTTGTGATTTTTCATTTCCCAATGATAGGTATTTAAAACATTTCCAATATATTGTTATTCTAACTATTAAAATCCAGGGATCATTCCTGCACCTGTTTCTGGTTATGGCCATTTGTACAAACAAACATGTAGTATTGCCAAACAGACATTTTCTATAATAACTATTTCTTCCAGTTACCAAATGCCACACACAGCACATGCCCCAAAGATGCCTAAGTACTTCAAGTTATATTTTCCTTGTAACCATTTGTTGTTGTTGTTATATGAGACAAATACTGACTTTATCGCAGCACCAATTACATTTTATGGGTGGTTTATCTGGAGCATTGAAAGATTAAAAGAAATCCAACAATGCAGAAAATGCGTAATTTGGGGCCTTGATTTGAACTTCTGAGCTCTAGTCCAAAGAGCCAGGTTCTTGCAGGTGTGGTGTTAGCCTAGCACTTGAGAGGTTGAGGCACAATTTCTGCTGCAAATTTAAGGCCATATGGACTGCCGACAGGGACTGACCAGGTCTGAAAAGATAAAGAAAACAAAAGATACTCCCATCCTCTATTTTATTCTGTCTGCTCAGTGTTATCAAAAGTTGCCATTATTGTGCTCTTTCTCTTCAGGCTCAATCATGCAAATGACTTAATTGTTTAGAAACTATATTAAGTTCACCTTGCTTCCACTTATATACTTATACAAGTACTAAGTGCTTCTGATGAAAATTAGCTCATTGTAGCTTACAGAAGTTAAAACATTATCTTCTTTCACCATTTGAATCTGAAAATAATACGCATTTCTTTTAAGCTCCTCACGACTGCCCCAGAAGATTTAAATACACAAACAACAGTGAGCTTATTCACATAAACTAAGGCTGTACCTCCACTTGCACCATCAGACACCTTTGTCGCCTTAGCTTGACAACATAACCATAGACATCCACTTTGCCCTCTGCTTCCAGGCCTTCCAGCATGGCATCAATTCCAATGTAGGTGCCTGTACGCCCAACACCAGCACTGAGGGAACAAAGAGAAAAGTAAGGTCTGAGGTATACCAGATTTCTCAGTGGGTGAAGGAACCTGAATGGCAAGACTGTTGACGTGAACTTGATCCCCGAATTCCACTTAAAGGTGGATGGAAAGAACTGAATTCATAAAACTCAATAAAGCTCTCTTCCATCCTAAAATCACTGCTACCACAAAGGCACAGATAACACACACACACACACACACACACACACACACACACACACCTGCATTTAAAAAAAAAAAACCAGAAGAAATGTGTGAGTCATGTTCACAAGGGAGGAAGTGAAACAGTCATCAAGAAGAAGCAACAGTACAATTTTATCTTAAGAATTACATATTTACTTTCAGGATCTTGCTATTTAATTGACAAAACATGTCAGTTTATGCCCCCAGAAATGTATGCAATTATAAAATGTCAATTTATAAGACAACTATTTGAGAAATAAATATAAGTTCATCTTAGCAGACTGTTTACAAAATAGCACTAGCTAATAAGGATGTCCCTAACTTCCCAACCAAAGGGTTGGACAGGCGGATAGGCCCACTTGCCCTACAGAGCCTTTACCTGCAGTGCACCACAATGGGACCACTGAAGAAGTTGCTAAAAGCATTAACTCTCCGTCGAAGTTTGAGGAGCAGGTGAGGGTCTTCAGGAACCCCATGATCTGGCCAGCTGGTGAACTGGATATGAGTCACTTCTCTTCCAGTTGCTTTTTCTTTTTTCTACTCAAGAGATAAGGCATTATTTGAGAAAGTTTCTTTCAAAACAAACTCAGTGAGGTAGATATATAAAAAAGAAGACCTGTTCAATAGGTTCCTCGTGTTAAGTATCTCCAAACCTTTGCCTCAGACCCTTTCTACCTTGGTTTTCCAGAACTGAATTTCTTATCCCACTACTAACAGCTCATGAGAAGTCAGACTAAGAATCACATGCACTGACCAGTAAACCAGTAATGAGCAGATAAAGAAAGAGTTATAAAATAGAAACTTCTTGGACCTTCTGTGTTATGAAGTCAAAGTTAAAAAACAAACAAACAAACAAACAAACAAAAACAAAAATAAAAATAAAAAACCTAAAACTAAGACACTGAGAGCCCTAATAGATAGAGGTTTGTATACTGAGTAAATTCCATCCACATAGCTCTTTAGCATTTATCTACTTGGTTTCCCAGTATGCAGGACTATTTCCCACATGAAGAAGTATAATTAATTATTTAGTTTGTGCTCCGTTCTATAGATTCTCACCCAGAGAATTACCACCTTTCAAAATATAACTAATAAGATAATATTTTCTTTTTAGCTTTCCAAAAGACAACATATAAATTCATTAGAACAGATAGCTCAGAATAATCACAGTAAGTAGATAGGCATTGGCCTCTGTACAGCTCCCATATACATGCAATAGCATCCCTTGCCTAGAATGCATTTTTCTATTGACTTTAGACATGATTGCTCATCCCCAAAAGCAGAGCAGGGAGGGATGCCATCAGAGCAAAGAGGGCTTTAGGAGAAATACCCAGAAAATATGGCTTTTTTCTTTTGTTTTGTTTTGTTTTGTTTTGTTTTGATTTGATTTGATTTGATTTGATTTGATTTGTTTTCCTGGGGGAAATGTGTACTAATAAAGTTCAGGTTACCAAAAGCCTCCAAAAATAGCATTCAAAGAAACATTCAACTCAGATACAGTATGGAAATTTCAATGGCATTACTAGGGTATACATGGTAAATCAAAGACTCCAGAGTGGTACCTCATCACTATGTAATGGTAAAGCATTTTGGCACTACAAAGTGAAAGTCTGAACTCATCTCACTCCCCATTCCCACACCCTGAGCCTGAGGCAACCACTGATTTATGTTCTGTATTCATAGGCTCCTATATCTAGAGTTTTCCAGAAAATTGAATTGCATAGTAAGAGATGACCTCAAGTCTTACCTCTTCCTTTGCTGAGCAAAATACTCTCCCTCCCTCCCCCCCCCCTCCCTCCCTCCCTTCCTCCCTCCCTTCCTCCCTCCCTCCCTCCCTCCCTCTCTTTCTCCCTTGTATAGTTATAAATTAGTATGTTTTAATATGCTCGTACAATGTGCCATATTCTAAAATATGCTTCCCATTATTCAGAGAGACTACTCAGAACCATGATTGTTTGTTTTTCCACTTAACAACCCTGTCCCTGACAAAGTACATCTTGTGGACCTGTTTGTTACTACTTCAAAGGACCAGTGGAAGAGTGTGATTGGTGCAGACAAACAATGCCTCAATCAGGAATTAAAATTTGATCCTGTTAGCTTTCATGGCTGTTTTCACCTGGCTCTTTCTCCTGAAGATCATTAAAAATAATTTTTCCCAGATGTGTTTTAGTTCCTCACATTTTACATTCCTTAGCTGCACTCTCAGAAAAAGCCATACCAAGCCCAAAGTTACAGAATGAGATAAACTCACGTGTGCAATGTTCAGCTTCTGAATGATGTAATCAGGACATCGTTTGTGGTCATTGATTGTCACAACAATATCTCTGAAAGCTCGAGTGCCTTCCTCCATGCATGGCCAGTATTCTGCGCACTTGTTCTAAGGTTTTAAAGAATCGTTAATGACCCAAGTCTATCGTAATACAGTTCTAGCTTACTCCCCAAACACTAACAACAAATAATGTATTCAACTGATATTCCCCCCAAACACTTGCGCACTTTTTAAATAACATGTGCACGTTGAGCTGAAATGTTTTTATTTCTCATTAATGTTTCTGAATGCGTTTCTCTTAACCAATTAACAGAAGGATGTTCTGCCCAGCCTTTGCCAGATATCACAAGAAGACTGAAAAAAGTATTATCACAAGTGACATGCTTACAAGTGGTTATTTCCAGGCTCAGGAACCTATAGGCTTTTTATTTCTTCCAACATTGAATTATGTGAGTGTCCACTGTCTATGCAACATCAGTTTTTGCTGTGGCCATTCATAAATACTTGTGAAGTTGTCATATAACAATGTTTGAAATTTACAACAATATAATATGAGCTTCGAAATCAATTCACTTAAAAGTTACACACACACACTTTGTATGTATATATATATATATATATATATATATATATATATATATATATATGTATATATGTGTGTGTGTGTGTATACATATATACACACATACATATATGTATGTACATATATACATATATCACATATATATGTATATATATATACATGTGTGTGTGTGTGTGTGTGTGTGTGTTATGTTTCCAACACACATGAAATAAAATGTTAACAAGGTCAAAGCAGAAAATTGTCTGTATAAATCATACCAAATGCAGCTCAGCATTTCTTTTCCCCACCCCCAACCTCCAGCCTTCTGGATTCTTACCCTGTTTCCTTCTTCACATCGTGTGACCATGACAATAACTGTGGCCTTTTGCTCCCAGATCATCCTCCAGAAATCATCAACTGTCTCATCCCGGGGCCCTAGGAGTTAAGTACAAGTTATCCAATCCTCAGAAGTGCTATAAAACAAGTTTCTAGGAGAAACTCCAGGATGTAAAATGAATTACCTTGTGCAGCAATGTATTTCCTGGGTTCCTTGAAGCCCTGATCAAAACACACAAAGAGAACAGTCATTTATGGAACACTTAATCATTAGCACAAAATACTGTGAACCAGAAGCTTATATAGCTCTGCCATGGTTGTAAACACATATGGCCATTTTCAGGTCGTCGCATGGAGAGGATTAATGTGCAACAAGACATTTAATGGTACTGAACAGGTTAGCTACCATTTCCAAACAGTATTCATAACCTGAATATATTTTTGCCATGTAGTACTCCAAACAGCTTTTATTATTACACTTTATCTCATCTGAGATGGTGCAGCAATTTGCAAGACAAATTAATCCTTTCCTTTCTTATAAACCCCCTGCCCCACAGAACCACCTGCTAGTCAGACCTTTTCACCAGCCATGAGGGTTCCTTTTCAGAGTTCTACTCAATTTCTTGCAATAAATCCCTCTGGGAACACACCTACATTTCTACACATTAACTATTGCTGGAACACACTGTGGATTCCCTAGAGTCCTTTTATGCCGTTCCAGATATGAAAATAAAAACATTCATTATCTGTAATGACTGCTTTCTCTGCTCCACTGCTTAAGATAAGAAAGCAGTACAGAGGCATAGGAAATATGCTAATTCCTTGCAAGACTCTCTCAAATACCATAAATTTACTTTATTAATGGGAAAATTCCACAGGATGTGGTAGCTTTGCCACTGATTGAAACTGCACATCAGTTATATGAACCTTTAGTTATTTTTCGTAAGTTTCATGATGGTTTCAGTCATGTGCATGTATCTACTCATCTAATACCTGCTGAGTTACTGCAGTATGTAGAGAACCTGTCTAGGAGCTGAGGAGATCTGCTTTTTTTATAATTATGCTTCTCAGAGCTCAGTCTGAGAAGCATAATTATAACTTGACCCCATAATTATCAAACCTATTTGAACAGAATGTATAGCTATTTATTTCTAGAGTCTACCTAAATCCTGAAGAAAAAAAAAACCTCTAGGATTGCTAATTCTGCTTTCAATTACATTTCTTTGAAGGACAAGACATTTGGAAAATGAACTCGTGTACTTTAAAACAAAACTTGTTCATCACTAATTGTCTGTCCTGCAGAGAATACTTGCCCAAATCAGTTCCAATGGAGGTGAAAATTAGGAACAGTTACTATGGTATTTCAGGGGACTATTCTGCATATCGGAAAGTTTTGCTTTGTTCTGGAAACAAGCTTTACAGATAAACATGTAAAACAGAAATAGGAGTTTATATTATGGAAGTTATTGGCACATGTAGATTCATCTCTAACTCAGTTGGATTCCTTAAGGGCTTCCAGAGACTGAAATACCAACCAAAAAGTATGCATAGGCTAGACCTACACCCCTCACTAATATGTAGCAGATGTGCAGCTTGCTTGGTCTTCATGCTGGTCCTCCAACAACTGGAGTGGGGGATGTCCCTATTTCTGTTGCCTGCCCATGGATCCTGTTCCCTTAACTGCACTGCCTTATCTGGTCTCAGTGGTAGAGGATGTTTTTAGTCCTGTGACTTGATGTGCCAAGGTAAGTTGGTACCCAGGTGAGCCTCCCCCTTCTCTGAGGAGAAGGGGAAAGGAGTATGGGGAGATGGTCTGTGTGAGGGGTGAATGGGGAGAAGGAGGTCTGTGGTTTATATGTAAAATAAATACATAAATGGAAAAATTAAAACAGGAATATGGATTTTTAAAAAGAAAATAAAAAGTGTTAGATATCAAAAATATTTGATGAGAGACAGGTTTATATTGTTATCTTCAGAGACTACCAAGGATAGAGTGCCGATTCTGGTTCTCCTAGAGAAACTGGAATTATTTCACAATGAGTTGTGGGTGTTATTTAACTAATATATGGAAATCATAAAAAATGATGACCGAGAAACAGCAAATGCACTTGGTAGAATGTAGTATTGTTAACAAAGAGTCATAACTATTTATGTGAGTAATTTGGCTCAGGAAACCCATAAAATTATCTTACAAAGTAACTGTATTAATGATTAACACAGTGATTACAAAGGCATATGTTTCATGAGTAGTTCAACAAGAAAGTATTTCTAAATAAGTTTATGCTTTTGAATAGACTGTGTAGTTGATTGAATTCTTGTCTTCAAGTTTTCTACTTAGCTGCAATGGCAGACTGTTCTTTTAAATGAATTGTCTTTGTGGATCTGAGAGTTAACAGGATGTCTCATAATGGCCAATGTCCATTTAAGTGACAGGGTGTGGACATGAAATTACAGGGGCTGTAAGAGGGAAGAAGTCCACAAGGTGGAGGCAGAGAGTGCAGAGAGCCAGCCATTATCCAGCAAAATCAAGGAGAGCTAAAAGCCTCCAGAAGCCAGAAAGTACAAATAGGAATTTTCCCATGAGACCTCAAGTGAACATGGTTATGTTGAGAGTGTGCTTTGAGATTTCTAAGCTCAAGAAGAGATTTATGTTCTTTTCATGGTACTAGTTTGTGATCTTTTAGTATGCCAGATCTCAGAAAAAAAATACCTATAAATTATATATAAGTTATGATAAATTGAAATTTGACTTTCTACTTCAATAAAATTTTACACATTAATGTAAGCAAAAAAAAAAAGACCTCAACTTCAACTGCTATCCTTTTTAAAATGGGTTGAGAATTACAGACAAATCAGCAAATACCATATCATAACACACACTTTATCACATACAAGATAATTATGTTAGTTTTCAATAGTACATTTTATAAAAAAAAATTATGAACAAACACACATTCATATGTTGCAGATGGATTGTAAGTTAGGGCTGCTGCCATGTAGAAATCTTAAAAAATATAATTATGTAGATTTCTTGGACCTGAAATTTCTCTTTTAGAAATTTACTCTATAGATAAATTAATTTAAATGAATTAAGATTAATTAATAAATTAAGATAAATTAAATTAAAACCCACACTGTAATAATATGAATCAAGATGGCACATTGCATCTTTCTTTCTTTCTTTCTTTCTTTCTTTCTTTCTTTCTTTCTTTCTTTCTTTCTTTCTTTCTTTTTTTTTTTTTTGTTTCTCAAGACAGGGTTTCTCTGTATAGCTCTGGCTGTCCTGGAACTCACTCTGTAGACCAGGCTGACCTTGAACTCAGAAATCCGCCTGCCTCTGCCTCCCGAGTGCTGGGATTAAAGGCGTGCGCCACCGCATCTTTCTTTGTAGCAGTAGAAATGTATAAAGCAGACTTTAAAAGATACGAAAATTCATTGGGTCTGGGGAGCAAATTATAGCTTGTGATGCTTAATCTTTTTGAAGTTTTGTGTTTTTCAAGTGTGTGTGTGTGTGTGTGTGTGTGTGTGTGTGTGTGTGTGTACCTATTTGCTCTCTGGGCCATTACAGGAAGAATCTGTAATCTTTCTGTTAGGAGTACTATTATATGTGTTCCATGTCTAGAAAGATAGATCTATGTGTATGTAAATATTTTAGATGGCTACACACACACACACACACACACACACACACACACACACACACCATATGTGCAAATGCCTGTAACTGATGTTACAGGTGTTTGTGAGCTTCCTGGTAAGTGTGGTGGGAACCAAACCTAGATCCTCTCCAGAAGCAGGCAGTTCTCTTAACTGCTGAGCCATCTTTCAAGCTCCCCTTACCCTGTACTTGTTTAATTTTGATTGCCAATTTGATAATATTTAAGATCACCTTAGAGACAAACTTCTGCGCATGTCTGTAAGGGAGTATCCAGAGAAGCTTAAATTAGTTAGGACCTACCCTGATTGTAGGTAACATTGGTCATTTGCCTTGATAGAAGTCCTGCACTGAATGAGTGGAGAACACAGGAGCCCTAGCATAGCGTTTGTCTCTTTGCTTCCTGACTATAGATGCAATGTGATTGGCTACTCACACTCCTGCAGATGCACCTTCCTCATCATCATACAGTGTACTTCAAACCATGAGCCAGAAGAAACCTACCCTTCCGTAAATTGTCCTTTTCATGTATTGTGTAACATGAACAGAAAGGAATAGACAAGCCTGAGAGCAAATCTAGCAAGATCTAACTTCATGCCTAAAGTCTTTTGTGACTAGCCAATATACATACTTTCAAGGGATGTTGGGCCACTCAAGACTTGAGTATTTATGACAAAGGTTAGCTCTGATCTGAAAAGTCAAGCCTATTTGCTCTCTGGGCCATTACAGGAAGAATCTGTAATCTTTCTGTTAGGAGTACTATTATATGTGTTCCATGTATAGAAAGATAGATCTATGTGTATGTAAATATTTTAGATGGCTATACATTGTACACTTATACTATGTATAGATTTATATGTATACAGATATGCACATCTAAGGTATGTATGTTTTTATATGCATATTCAGAAGATAGCAGGCTATATCATGGTGTGAATATAACATTTATAAATAAAAGTCTTAATGAATGTTGGCATTTTACTTTTCTGTTAAGAAACATGTACAGACATGAACACTCTATTGAAAGAAGGAGATACTGGGTAGATTGGCTAAAGAGATGTTCTCAACTTATATGTGCTTTCCTATCTTGGAAACTTCTTGAACTCACATGAAACCCACTTATTTAAGAATTAGAGATGTCAAATCTTTAAATGTCATCACTAAGTTTTGTCTAGATCTTTTCGATTTGGATAACTACAAGGGAGAGATGACGCAGCAGTGAGGAAACTGCTGCCCTGCTCAGTGAACAGAAGCACACCAGCTTGGACTTAGGTGGACCTAAACTCCATCTCAGTTTAAGCCTTCCCTAATTTAATTACACTTTCATAATAACTAAAGTACTCGAGTCCTCCAATTCTCATGTATTAGTGGCCATAGCGTGCTCAGCTGCAGCAAATGCCGAGTTCTTATGAAAAATCCATGCAGAGATACTTTCATGCACACTGAGGAGGAGATTTTTATTTTCATCAGGAGAAGCCCTATTTTACACCTAGCACCTGCAAGAATACATGTAACAATCTTTGTAAACGTTAATGGATTTTGCTTTGGGTGCCAGTGATGTCATGGGCTTAACTTAAAATATTTATAATAATTCCTCTAAACTTTTGCAAAACTAGTGGAGGAACTAAGTAAAACACATAGATGTAAAGAAAACATTTCTGACAGCCAAAAGAAGCCAAAAGGAGGCCCAGCATATTTACTTACATCAATGTAGCTGGCATTTATGTAGGTGGACCCTGCATCTCCATTTATTTCAGAGAGTTCCACACGGTTATAATCATCTGATTAAAGAAAAAGAAATTAAAAGAAATTAATACTGAACTAAAGAGTAGCCATATGGTGTCAAAGCACAGAAACTCAGTTCCAAAGTGCACTCACAGGGAAGAATGTCAACATAACGGTTTTTATTCTGATTGTGGGGCTTTCGGGCATCTTTGATGGGAAACTTGCCGAATACCCGTGGAATGCTCTGAAAGATACAAATATTCTTTGAGTTACAGAAGATTCCCAAAAGAAGGAGGTGGGATAGAATGAGGAAGGGAAGAAGGAACAAAACGAAAGGAAGGAGGGAGAGAGGAAGGGAGGGAGGGAGGGAGAGAGGGAGGGAGGGAAGAAGGGAGGGAGGGAAAAACAGAGTTTTATCCTTTATCAGTTATCACTGGGGATAAATGAGGTCACATAAATACATCCTTTATACTGGCAAACATGGTACATTAGGTAGATAGAATTAACTTTATTATGAATTCTGAAAAAAATGTATTTTTAAAGAAATTAATGATAGAACAATTAAACTTAATTTAATTTCAAAAGAAATTGAATGTTAAATGGAAAATATAAAATTACTTAGTGACTGATAATTAGATAGTCATCGAGAACTCAAGGAAAAAAGGAGCCAAATCAGTTTGCAAAAGGACTTCACACTCAGATAAAATGCTCTAGAGAATTATGCTATAAACCCTACCAGCTGCCTATTGTGAATGGCCTTGCCACCCTCTCTGAATCCCTCAACTATAAGTATTGCAGTAACATATGACTATATTGTATTTCTGTCCCGGTGGATAAATTATTAAGGCAAATGGATATGCATATATATGTAACACGGAATCCTCTTAGGACTACATGGACTTTCTTACTCTCCATCAAAGATGACTCATACCTGAAATTCAGCCAGGAACAGTCTGCCCTCATCAGCAATCTTCCTTTTGTATGTTTCCAACAAAATGTCAGAATGAATCGGCTCCACGTCCATTAGCTGCTTTTCATCATCTGTAAACAAGTTACAGGTTAGATGCTTTCATCATCTGTGTTGCATTTGACTGGTAAGTCCATCTGATGGTAAGTCCATCAGATCTGCATGTGCTTAGAGTTCATATCTCAGCTATTCCCCTTCTCCCTATCCGTGTGGGGAATTTCATTCATATGTAGATATGCCTATAAATTAAGGACTTCTAAATCTTGTACCCCAGTCTTTTTCTGGCTTTGTCCTGTTCCCTCTATGAGAATAAGTACCTATTTTTCCTGTGCCTAGATAAAAGGTCCCTGACCAAATATTATCATTGTTAGACAGCCATTTATTTTGTTTGATTACATTCAATTTGTAGTAACTGACAGATTTCTGTATGCCATGATTATCATTTTCTTTTCATTTCTCCCTTTTGCTCTCCCTCTCCCCCTCTCTCTCTTTCTTTCTCTCCCCCCTCTCTCTCTCACACACACACACACACTCACACACCATCAGCCCCATGGGTGCTAGACAAGCTATCCACACAAGAGCTCTACCACAGACTTTATTTTTAACTTTTGTTGAATACTATAATTGTACACATGACAAGAGAAAATAATTAATACTATTCTGCCCACTATTCACCTTAATTTGGTTATCCTATTCTGTCAAAACAATTATATTCATTATATTCATATTGTATCTCCAGAATAAAAAAGAAAGAAAAAACATTATAGATAGTAGTATAGCTTTCTGTGAGAAAAACAAACACACAAACAATACAGATGTGTACTGAAAACCCCCCTTTCCATTGGATCACGTCCTTTATGAGAATTTTCATAACAAGCTATATTTGCATACAAAACTTGACAAAACAAAGTTTTTACTAGATATATTTGTCATATTTGAGTTATGTGTATAAGTTTTCCCTGTATGCACACGTACCATTTACGTGCCATGCCTGCACAGGACAAAAGACAGTATCTGATTCCCTGGAAATGAATTTTAGGCTAATTTTGAGTGGCCAAATGAATTTAGGAACTAACCCAGGGCCTTTTCCAGAGAAGCCAGAGCTCTTCACCTCTGAACTGTCTAGCCTCAGAAACCACAGTTTTAAAAGGCCTAGGAAATTTGTGCTGTCACACATGCAAATCTTTCTCCTAGTCTCCTGCTTCTGGTTCTTGCTCTGGGTGTCATATTAACTGTCCCCATTGTCATATGCAGAAAGAAGTTGTTCATGAGTGTGATATACTTATCTTACTGCTCACAACAAACTCTGTTTTTCAAACACAATTATCTCTTTGGCCAGTTCCTCTAGGTGATGGGAGATGTCTAGACCTCAGCCAGGCTGACTTGGCTGTGTTAGAGTGGGTAAGTTCTAAAATATTCCTTGTTGTAACTGGTACTAATTACAAGAGAAAACACCCAATAATTCCAATCCACCTTAACTCTGGAAACTATATTCGACCTTCTGCCCAGGTATCTAGACCTTTCTTCCTGCCTCTCCCCTGAGTCTAACGAGATTAACACTCCTCCAGACATGTGATCTTGCTGACTTGATCTATTCATTGGCATGCACTGATTTCAATATCGTGGTGGAGAAAACATTGAAATAAAGAGGAACCTGCCTGCCTTCCCAATGTGTGCATCCTGATTATAGGAGGGTATTCAACAAATATGTGAACAAATACAACCATGTCAGGCTGTGATACAGTCTCTAACAAGGACCTAAACTATGGAGTTCCAAAGAACGAGCCCAGAAGCTGTTGTGACTGCTTGGTACCTCCTGTTGTCTGAAGGAAACCCTTCATACTGTAGGTAACACAAGACAGACATTTTTAAATTCAGTGTCATAAATAAGAGAAAAACTAAATACTTTATTATAAGCACAGTTTAAATATCTCTAATGATTTTTATTGGATCCTGTCTTTAAAAGCTAAAGTAATTATATAACAATCAGAAGAAGGCATGTCCTTTTTATATAAAGTGTCTTAGTCATCATTGTGTCTTCAGTGGAGGATCCACCATCACACCCTACCAAAATCTGAAGACACTCCATATCACAGCATCACTGTGGAATACCATCTGCCTTCCTCACTAGATGGTTTGATGTTTCCCAGCATCCTTACCAAACAAAATTCCTGCCCGCCCCACAGACAGTTTTCTATATTTTATCTTTATGCAGGACCATGCATATTGCAGAGCTACAACATTTACCACACTGCTCTTTTATTTATCAATACACCTGGCTTTCTCTCTTCTATTCCCAACTCTTGAAGAGCAGAGACCATGGCCCGTCACTGGCATTCTCAATGCCATGGATTATATTTGTGATATTATTGTGATTGAAAACCTCACACAGATGTCTAATTTCAGAACAGATACATTTGTTTCATTATGTCGATGGACAAAGCTCAGGTTGAATTAAAGATGTCCAGCCCTTATTTTAAGATAAGTGAATGCAAATTCAGAAAAATAATATTCATCTGTCAAAATTATTCATACTCACCCCTTTCAACGAGTTCCTGTTGTTCATCTAAATTGCTGTGAAAATAAAATAATTTCAGTATTTGTAAGAACATGGCATTCAGTTGGCATTCAGCTTAACTGAGCAAATATCATTTTATAAATGTACTAAGTGGAGCAACAAGTACAGACAAGGGTCACAGAAGAGAGGGAGAAGAGAGGTAGGAGAGAAAAGAGGATGAAGGATGGAAAACAGAAAAGGGACAACAGGAACTTGGGGAGAGTTCAGAAAGCAATGGGAGCAATGAGAACAACCAAGAGTTGCCTGCAAATTTTAGAAGAATGAGAAATTAAGTGAATTGTACCATTTTTTTTCATAAATTGTTATCTTCTTATGAAAAGAAATAAACACACTGTCCAGAACTTCCCTCCTTTTCTATTGTTGTCCCCAGATTGCTTTCATCCACTGAGGATAAAAAGATATGCATTCTTTACACTGATTATTACTATGAAAACAAGCTTACACTACCATTAGCAAACATAGAGAATATAAGTACTTACAGGAATCCAATAATTCCATGTTGTCTTTGACTCAATATTAAGATGTGATTTTTGTCTTTGAGTTTGTTTATATAGTGAATTACGCTGATGGATTTCCATATATTAAACCATCCCTGCATCCCTGGGATGAAGCCTACTTGGTCATGATGGATGATCATTTTGATGTGTTCTTGGATTAAGTTTACAAGGATTTTATTGAGTATTTTTGCATTGATATTCATAAGAGAAATTGGTCTAAAGTTCTCTTTCTTTTTTAGATCTCTGTGTGGTTTAGATATCAGAGCAATTGTGGTTTCATAGAATGAATGGGGTAGAGTACCTTCTGTTTCTATTTTGTGGGATAGTTTGAGGAGTGTTGGAATTAGGTCTTCTTTGAAGGTCTGATAGAACTCTGCACTAAACCCATCTGGACCTGGGCTTTTTTAGGTTGGGAGACGATTAATGACTGCTTCTATTTCTTTAGGGGAAACGGGACTGTTAAGATCGTTAATCTGATCCTGATTTAACTTTGGTACCTGGTATCTGTCTAGGTAGTTATCCATTTCATACAGGTTTTCCAGTTTTGTTGAGTATAGCCTTTTGTAGTAGGATCTTATGATGTTTTGGATTTCCTCAGGATCTGTTGTTATGTCTCCTTTTTCATTTCTGATTTTGTTAATTAGGATACTGTCCTTGTGCCCTTTAGTTAGTCTGGCTAACAGTTTATCTATCTTGATGATTTTCTCAAAGAAAACATCAGGAATTCAAGACCCATACCTAAATACAATAAAAGCAATCTACAGCAAACCAGTAGCCAACATCAAAGTAAATGGAGAGAAACTCGAAGCAATCCCACTAAAATCAGGGACTAGATAAGGCTGCCCACTTTCTCCCTACCTATTCAATATAGTACTTGAAGTCCTAGCCAGAGCAATTCAACAACAAAAGGAGAAAAAGGGGATACAAATTGGAAAGGAAGAAGTCGAAATATCACTATTAGCAGATGATATGATAGTATATATGAGTGACCTAAAAATTCCACCAGAGAACTCCTAAACCTGATAAACAGCTTCAGCGCACGAGCTAGATATAAAATTAACTCAAACAAATCAGTGCCCTTTTTCTACACAAAAGATAAACAGGATTAGAAAGAAATTAGGGAAACAACAACCTTCACAATAGTCAGAAATAATATAAAATACCTTGATGTGACTCTAAGAAAGTGGAAGATCTGTATGACAAGAACTTCAAAACTCTGAAGAAAGAAATTGAAGAAGATCTCAGAAGATGGAAAGATCTCCCATGCTCATGGATTGGCAGGATTAATATAGTCAAAATGGCTATCCTGCCGAAAGTAATCTACAGATTCAAGGCAATCTCCATCAAAATTCCAACTTAATTCTTTACTGAGTTAGAAAGGGCAATTTGCAAATTCACCTGGAATAACAAAAAAAACTAGGATAGCAAAAACCATTCTCAACAATAAAAGAACATCTGGTGGAATCACCATGCCTGACCTTAAGCTGCACTACAGAGCAACTGTGATTAAAAATGGCATGGTACTGGTACAGTGAGAGACAGGTAGATCAATGGAATAGAATTGAAGGCCCAGAAATGAACCCACACACTGATGGTCATCTGATCTTTGCCAAGGGAGCTAAAACCATCCACTGGAAAAATGACAGCATTTTCAACAAATGGTGCTGGCACAATGGCAGTTATCATGCAGAAGAATGTGAATTGATCCATTCTTATCTCTTTGTAAAGAGCTCAAGTCTAAGTGGATCAAAGAACTCCACATAAAACCAGAGACACTGAAATTTATAGAGGAGAAACTGGGAAAAACCCTTGATGATATGGGAACAGGGGAAAAATTCCTAAACAGAACAGCAATGGCCTGTGCTGTAAGAATTGACAAATGGGACCTCATAAATTTGCAAAGCTTCTGTAGGACAAAAGATACTGTCAATAGACAAAAAGGCCACCAACAGATTGGGAAAGGATTTTTACCAATCCTAAATCTGATAGGGGACTAATATCCAATATATACAAAGAGCTCAAAAAGCAGAACTCCAGAAATTCAAATAACTCCATTAAAATTGGGGTACAGAGCTAAACAAAGAATTCTCAACTGAGGAATACCAAAGGCCTGAGAAGCACTTGAAAAAATGTTCAACATCCTTAATCATCAGGGAAATGCAAATCAAAAACAACACTGAGATTCCACCTCACACCAGTCAGAATGGCTAAGATCAAAAATTCAGGTGACAGCAGATGCTGGTGAGGATGTGGAGAAAGAGGAACACTCCTCCATTGCTGGTGGGATTGCAAGCTAGTACAACCACTCTGGAAATCAGTTTGGTGGTTCCTCAGAAAACTAGACATAGTACTACTCCTAGATCCATCAATACCTCTCCTAGCCATATACCCAGAAGATGTTCCAACTGGTAATAAGGACACAAGTTCCACTATGTTCATAGAAACCTTATTTATAATAGTCAGCAGATGGAAAGAACCCAGATGTCCCTCAACAGAGGAATGGATAGAGATAATGTGGTATATTTACACAATGGAGTACTACTCAGCTATTAAAAACAATGAATTTATGAAATTCTTGGGCAAATGGATGTATCTGGAGGATATCATCCTGAGTGAGGTAGCCTAATCACAAAAGAAGTCACTTAACATGCACTCACTGATAAGTGGATATTAGCCAGAATCCTAGAATACCCAAGATACAACTTCCAAAACACAAGAAAATCAAGAAGGAAGACCAACAGGCAGATACTTCATTCCTCCCTAGAATAGGGAATAAAATATCCATGGAAGGAGTTGCAGAGACAAAGTTTGGAGGTAAGACGAAAGGATGGACCATCCAGAGATTACCCCACCCGGGGGTCCATCCCATAATCAGCCACCAAATGCAGACACTACTGCATACACCAGCAAGATTTTGCTGAAAGGGCCTTGATATAGCTGTCTCCTGTGAGGCTTTGTCAGTGCCTGGCAAATACAGAAGTGGATGCTCACAGGATGGAACACAGGGCCCCCAATGAAGGAGCTAGAGAAAGTACCCAAGAGCTGAAGCGATCTGCAACCCTATAGGTGGAACAACAATGTGAACTAATCAGTACCCCCAGAGCTCATATCTCTAGCTACATATGTGGTGGAGGATGGCCTAGTAGGCCATCATTGGGAAGAGAGGCCCCTTTGTCTAGCAAACTTTATATGGCCCAGTACAGGGGAACGCCAGGGCCAAGAGGTGGGGGAGAGTGGGTGGAGGGGCAGGGTCGGGAAGGGTATAGGGGACTTTTGAGATAGCATTTGGAATGTAAATGAAGAAGATATCTAATAAAATTAAAAATATAAATATTAAGATGTGAACTAAGTTCATACTATCTTTTCTAGTCCATTGCTCAGGCAATGAATTTTAGATGCCAGTTTGAAATATTATTACAACAGCCATTGCCTTCTATTTAAGAATTAATTGTCTCTTACCTGGATCTTTTCTTGCGCAGCTCATAGATTTTATACAAAACAACAAGCAGGGCTATTGATGTCACAATAATCAGAAACACCAGGAATATAATCAGTGCTTTAGCATTATCTAGAAATAGAAAGTGACATATAAGAGCTTATTATTTCAAATACTTTTCAAGAACAAGAGTAACCTTCATGAACTAGAATTTTAATATTTTTCATTTATTGTGAAGTCAAAGCTAAATTTATAGAATAAAATGAAATACATTAAAATCTTAATTTTGCAGTTTTAGGCTCTGTTATTTCAAAATTCCCAAGGCATTTATATTTAAAGAGACTAATTAGAATATAGATGAGTACTCCCATGTCTTTTCATTAAATAATGTACTTTTGTAGAAAACTATCATTTAGATTTAATTCCCTTTCAGAGACTCATTTTACAGGAATCAATGAGGTAATGCAGTTATTACAGTTTTCAGAAAGAAACTTACAGTTTACCACTCCGCACAAAAGTAGGTAGCCTCCTAAGGGATTCATAAAAGCTTCTATCCCACAAAGATAAATCTCTTACATGTTCACTGGGGAATAAAACCAATTAACCAAGAGACAAAATTTATTTCATTTGGCAGTGAGGATTAACGCTTTCCCTAGCTTGGGCTTTCACTGAGAACCAATGTGCTCAGAGGGAAAACAGAGCAAAGCACTGTGGACAGTATCTTTAGCCTGTGTTGCCTACCAACCTGTGTTACATACCATCCTGTGTTACATACCATTCTTTTTCATTCATGGAAATATACACCTGTGAAGTGACACCACGGTTTGAAACCCAGAGCCAGGTTGTTAAGTTTCCAACCTTAGGTCTTACTCCCTGTAAGGGAATCTAGCCAGAAACACACCACCTTTGCACCCCAATTCCTTATTCCTGAAATGAGGCTAAATAGTTTGGTTCCAGTGAACTGTACAGTGTGTCGAACACAGAGAAATGTAGCTATTCGTGACCCCAAATCTGTTTTTAGTGTCCTGTTGTCAATAATGATGCCTTAGACACTTAAAGTATCTTAGAAATCAGAACATAATCAGCAGGCACATCAGCAACACAGATTACGTCGAACATTGCAGTCAAGAAAGCAATCTCGGGGCTGGTGAGATGGCTCAGCGGGTAAGAGCACCGTGTACCACTTTGTCCAGGTTTTCAGTCTTTACTTTCCTCTTGCTTGCTTACTTAGTTAATTAACATAATTGAAATTGATAGCATGATACTTTTAGCCAAATAAAAAAGAGAGAAAGCACATGATGTTTACTAGTGTTGCACGCATGTTATTAATACTCAAATATAATCACAAACAGAAGGCTGTATTTGATAGTNATAGTGTGAGGGACAATTATCTAGGTTCAGAAGATAGGTAGACATTGTTTCTGAATTAAGAAATTCTTTTACTGGGGCTGGTGAGATGGCTCAGCGGGTAAGAGCACCCGACTGCTCTTCCGAAGGTGATAAGTTCAAATCCCAGCATCCACATGGTGGCTCACAACCATCCGTAACGAGATCTGGCGCCCTCTTCCGGAGTGTCTGAAGACAGCTACAGTGTACTTACATATAATAAATAAAATAAATCTTAAAAAAAAAAAAAGCAATCTCATTAAAAAGGGTTACCAAAAATATTTGTGCAAATAAATCCTCTTAAAATTTGTAATGAAGGCAACATTCACATATTGACTAAGTGATCAAATCTATTCATTTGACATTTATGATACTTTAATTTTTGTAAGTTGCAAATATTTATATAATACATATAAGCAGGTAATGAATCAATCTATGGATGCAAAATAAAACAATTTTGTTCAAACAAATGCATACATATAGAGAAAGAAAAAATAGGCCAGGATGACTTACAAGATGTTGAATGATTTTTTTTAACTGGATATCCCTGGTACACTCCATTGTGAAAAAAGACCTAAATTTCAGTAAAGAAAAAGAAAAGAATTTGATTTTCTACTATAAGTGTGTATCGTGTATGGCATATTATAAACTGTACATTATTTCTCATAGAATGCTGATTGTTTTCATCAAAAACTGAGTTAAGTCTGAAACTGTAATGTTATTTTGCTGTGTGCTGTCAAAAAGATAGAAAAAATGTTTATCAGCATTAGTAATTATGTCAGTAATAAATAGAAATGGAAGAACAAATGAAAAAGTTCAGAAAATGAAACCAAGGCTGAATACTTTCAGGTATAGTATGATCATGCTTTTAAAAGTAAACTTGCTATTTACAAGAGTTGGGTGTAGAATGAACATGATTTTAAGGGTAAAATACATGAAAAATTACAGTGTAGAAAAAAATGATCATAAACACCAAATAAAATAAAGAAAATCAACTTGATATCAAAGCAATAAAATTCACAGCAATAAAAATTTAAGAGCCACAAATGCATGCATGCATATATATATATATGCATATATATATGCATATATATATGCATATATATATATATATATATATGCATACACACACACACACACACACACACTTGAGAACAAACCATCTTCTTTAAGAATCCATTAAATAAATTCTTTTGGCAGGCTTTTAGATATAACTGACAAGCCATGGAGGAACAGGATACAATTTTTTCCAAACCATGGTATTAATGATCAAAATGATTTTTTATATAAGCAGAGAAGATACAACAAGAAAAATACCTCAAAACAAATCATGATAAATAAATTATGAATAACAAAACAAGTATAAATATTTTTAGTGAAGCTGGTTATACTGAATAGAGATGAGATGATTACACTCTCATGAGAGAGTGTGAAAGTTGTCCTAGGGACATAAATGGATGTAGAAATATGTTATGGTGAGTGACATGAAGAAAACCAGAGAGCCTTTTGTGCAGTTGGAGAAGGAATAACTAAATGAAAATCATCTCCTAATTTGAATTTTATGTTTATAATGTTCCCTCCTAGATCCCAGAATAGCTTATAACATTTGAAAAGAGGAAGAAGAGAATCCTAGGAAGAGAGGCAAGCCATAGATAAAGTTATTAACAAGATAAAACTTCAGTGTGTGGGGGACTAAAGGTACCACTGTGCCAAGAGCTCTGTGGCCACTAGGGAAGCTGTGCACATGGAACAGAATGCAGGATGGCTTGGTAATAACACATTGTTTCTCCATATGGAATACTCTTCCGAAAGAAAAGGCACACTCAGTCAAGAAGATATCTGCTAGAACCAATGATTGTGAAAGACAATGTAGATGATTCTCAAAGAATGCCTCTGTATTAAATGGACTAAAAGGATGTCTATAGTACTAATTATCCTTATACTATTGAAAGTTACACAGCACTGAAAAAAGAGTGAAATATTTCCAAAATGCAACAAAAGTTCTGCATACCACAGAGATGTCAATCACATCATCTACCCATCTATTGTTTAATCTCCCTGGTGAATCCATGGAATTAATAAAATATTATGATATTTATTCAATAATACATTAAAATAATAATGTACTATGAAAGGAAGAAATATTTTCCTCTTGGAATATAAAGAGCATTTTGCATTAGATAATCAATTACTGTAATTCACCATATCAGTAAGTCAGACAATGTAAATACCACTTCAGCACCATTTAAAATAGCTGTGTGTGTGTGTGTGTGTGTGTGTGTGTGTGTGTTCCAAACTACTTGTCATGACTATTCCTGGTTATGAACTTGACTACATGCAGAATTAACTAAAATCCAAGCAGCTAGGTACACTTGTGAAGGATTCTTTTTTTCTTTATTGAATTATTTGAAGTGGAAATACCCGATTTAAATCCATATTTTTGGAGGAGATATAATTCACCTTAACCCCTTGGTCATGCAAACCTTATATTCCCCAGTACAGGGAAATGCCAGGGCCAGTATGTGGGAGTGGGTGGGTAGGGGAGCAGGGCAGGGGAATGGGGGAGTGTTCAGGGGACTTTCGGGATAACATGTGAAAGTTAAATGAAGAAAATATCTAATAAAAAAAAAGAAAAAAATTCACCTTAAATATGAATCACAGCCTTTTGGTGGAAATTTATATAAAGGATAAGGAAGAAGGAAACATTTGTCCTTGCCTGCTTGCCCTCCTTCTTGTGAGCAACCTATTCTGTCTCTGGCATTAGAGTCTACTTCTTCAGGATTCTAACATGTACTGAATACCAGACTAGCTGAACCACACACAGCCTGTGAGCTACTACCTGTTAAAATTTATAATCCACCCCATCCACTTTCCCTCCCAGTGGGGGGAAGAGGGGATCCTGATCTGGTATTGGGTGAGGGAAAAGGACTGAAACCCTGAGGGCCAGCAGAAAGAATGGAAACAGACAACCTCAGGAAATAGGAAGTTGGGGGGATCCTCCAGAATGAACCAGAGACCTTGGAGGTGAGAGACTCCCAGGATTCAAATGCCCAACAGTAGAGAGAGGGAACTTATAGAGTCCACCTCCAGCAGGAAGACATCAAGTGAGTCCTGTGAGTTGCCATCCCACAGTCACACCTCTGATCCATAATTATTTCTGTCTGAAAGAATTACAAGGATGGAAATGGAGAAGAGCCTGAGGAAAAGAAGGTCCAGTGACAGGCCCAAAGTGGGATCCAGCTATAGCAGAGGTCCTAGGGCCTGACACTATTACTGAGGCTATGGAGCATCATGACTGTCCTCTGAAAGACCCAACAAGCAGCTGAAAGAGTCAGATGCAGATATTTGAACCCAACCAATGGACAGAAGCTGCTGACTCCTGCTGTTGAATTAGAAAAGTCTGAAAGAAGCTGAGGAGAAGGGCACTTCTGTAGAAGGACCAGCAGTCTCAATTAATCTGGACCCCTGAGATCTTCAAATGCTAGGTCACCAAACAGCATACACCAGCTGATGAGGCATTCAACACACATACAGTAGAGGACTTCATTCTGAGATGATGCATCTAACACCCAGAAGACTGGAGGCCCCAGGGAATTTAGAGGTCAGGTGGGGTGGGGGTGGGGCCATCCACGTGGAGACAGGGTGGGGTGGAAAGGCGGTGGAGCAGTGAGAGGGTGGATAGAGGGCAGGGAATAGAATATGGAGTGTAAAAAATAAAATAAATTTTAAATAAATTTTAAAAATAAAATTAAATTTAAGAAAGGAATTAAAGTGATATTTTAACCACCACCACTCAAAATGTATAATCCAAAAAGGTGATATACAAAAACATTTGGAATGAAAAAAAACAATGAAGTCCACTGTCAAGATTATATTGTGATAGTTAATGCTGTTGTCAAATTGATAAGATCTATAATTACCTATTGGGGGTGGGGTGGGGAGAACTCAGGTCTTATCTGCCAAGGAGTTTCAAGATTGAGTTAATTGAGGGGTAAAACCTACGCTAAGTGTGGCTAGCACCAATCCTAGATAAAGTATCTTACTACACAAGTCTCACAACCTAAGTACAATCCCTTGATCTCATGGTAGAAGGAGAAAATTGACTTTCCAGATATGTCCTCTACCTTCCATGTTTGTACACTCTAGCATATATGTAGCACATAAATAAAGTAAAAATTACAAAGAAAATCGCCTCCAAGGAATGGAGACGTTGTTGTGATATGCCTGAGCACATGATTCTTATTCCTTTGGAACTGGTTTATGCAAAGAAGGTAGAAGAGTTCAGAGTTTCATTCTAGAGAAGGCCTAGAATGCTTCTAAGAAGAAAACATATATAATTCTAATAAGAATCCGAGGACCATAGTGCCAAGAGAAAGGCAAACAGTAAGGACCCAGTTCATTGACTTTCAGAGGTGGGTGGGAGTCCAGGGCTGAGCGTATCATGTAAGTGATACATTTTGACAAAGAATCTGGCTAGATTCTGTCCATGGCTGGGAGTAAAAGAGAACCAAAAGGAAATGGATTAACTTCTTTGGTGAAGGAAATTTCAAGACAGCACAACATTCAGGGTACAGCAGGTCTACTGCTCACTGCTCTTATTTAGGTCTCTAGAAAGAGAGAGAAGAAACATGAAATTGTGAAATTTGGTGGAGTTTATGTGTGAGTAAGCTGGAAGGTAAAGACAAGGTGAGCTCAATAGGTTATGAAAAGTTAGTGCAAGTGGACTTAGGATAGTTAGTCACCTTGACAGATCTGGACACACCTAAGAGATAAATTTTTAGGCATGTGTATGAAGGAGAAGGGTTAAATACTTAGGGAGACCAATCCAAAATGCAACACCATTCAATGGTCTATGGTCCTAAGTGGAGTAATAGGAAGAGGCTGAGCTGAGGATTAACATCCATCTCTGGTTTCTGAATACAGATGCAGTGTAACCAGTTATATCAGGCTCTTGCCAAGATGCTTTCCCTCAAACTAGAAGACAAAACTAGATTAGATTTTTCTTCCCTAAGTTTTCTTTATATTGAGTAGAATTGTGGCTATTTACTCATAAACATGGTTCTCAAATGCTGTTTATGTTAGAGATCAGTATAGTTGTAATTAGTAGAATATAATACAAAACTGTATGGTAGAACTACATGTAACTATTGGAAATTAAATAACAAAAAATGTTAATGCTAAAACAATACAGAAAACAATATTGCCAGACTATCTTAAAAATAGTTGTTTATGTATTGCATAGTTTTCAAATAAATATCAGAAATATCTATATAATATATAATTCACAATGAAACAATAGGTATCTTAAGGTTCGTTATGTTCAAATGTTTTTTTAAATTTATTTTAGTATTTTCTAACCTCAAAGGACACCTAAGATTTTGTTGAAAACTTAGTGAAAATAAATAAGCAAAGTGAACATCCACTGCTCAGGAAAAGTCTCCTAATAGGCACACGAACATTGTTCACTAAGTCATGTTGAAGTAGCATATATCCTGAGAAAGGTTTGCCATTAAGAATTGCTTTAAAGGCTGGAAAACAATGTTCTAAGCAAATGGTTTGAAGAAAAAAGCTTGAGTAGCCATTCTAATATCGGATAAAATTGACTTTCAACCCAAAGTTATAAAAAAAGACAAGGAGGGGCACTTCATACTCACCAAAGTTAAAATCAACCAAGATGAATTTTCAATTCTGAATATCTATGCTCCGAATACAAGGGAAGCCACATTCATTAAAGAAACTGTAGGAAAGGTCAAAGCACACATTGTACCTCACACAATAATAGTGGGAGACTTCAACTCCCCACTCTCACCAATAGACAGATCCTGGAAACAGAAACTAAACAGACACATGGACACTAACAGAAGTCATGAAACAAATGGATTTAATAGATATCTACAGAATATTTTATCCTAAAACAAAAGGATATACCTTCTTCTCGATGCCACATGGTACCTCTTCCAAAATTGACCATATAATTGGTCACAAAACAGGCCTCCACAGATACAAAAATATTGAAATTATCCCATGCATCCTATCTGACCACCATGGACTAAGGCTGATCTTCAATAACAATATAAATAATAGAAAGCAAACATTCTTGTGGAAACTGAACAACACTCTACTCAATGATTCCTTGGTCAAGGATGAAATAAAGAAATTAAAGACTTTCTAGAGTTTAATGAAAATGAAGCCACAACATACCCAAACTTATGGGACACAATGAAGGCAGTCCTAAGAGGAAAACTCATTGCCTTGAGTGCCTCCAAAAAGAGGTATACACTAGTAAAGAGAGCATACACTAGTAGCCTGACAGCACACCTAGAAGCTCTAGAACTAAAGGAAGCAAATTCACCCAAGAGGAGTAGACTTCAGGAAATAATCAAATTCAGGGCCGAAATCAACCAAGTAGAAACAAAAAGAACTATTCAAAGAATCAACCAAATCAGGAGCTGGTTCTTTGAGAAAATCAACAAGATAGATAAAACCTTAGCCAGACCCACTAGAGAGCAGAGGGACATTATCTTAATTAACAAAATCAGAAATGAAAAAGGAGACATAACAACAGATCCTGAGGAAATCCAAAACATCATCAGATCCTACTACAAAATCTATACTCAACAAAACTAGAATACCTGGATGAAATGGACAACTTCCTAGACAGATACCAGGTACCAAAGTTAAATCAGGATCAGATTAATGACCTAAACTGTCCTTTATCCCCTAAAGAAATCGAAGCAGTCATCAATAATCTTCCAACCAAAAAAAAAAAAGCCCAGGACCAGATGGGTTTAGTGCAGAGTTCTATCAGACCTTCAAAGAAGACCTAGTTCCAGTTCTTCTCAAACTATTCAACAAAATAGAAACAGAAGGTACTCTACCCAATTCATTCTATGAAGCCACAATTACTCTGATACCTAAACCACACAAATACCCAACAAAGAAAGAGGACTTCAGACCAATTTCCCTCATGAATATCTATGCAAAAATACTCAATAAAATCCACGAAAACCAAATCCAAGAACACATCAAAACGATCATCCATCCTGACCAAGTAGGCTTCATCCCAGGAAAGCAGGGATGGTTTAATATATGGAAATTCATCAACATAATCCACTAAACAAACTCAAAAACAAAAACCATATGATCATCTCGTTAGATGCTGAGAAAGCATTTGACAAAATGCAACACCCTTTCATGATAAAAGTCTTAGAAAGATCAGGAATTCAAGTCCCTTACCTAAACATAATAAAAGCAATATACAGCAAATCAGTAGCCAACATCAAAGTAAATGGAGAAAAACTCGAAGCTATCCCACTAACATCAGGGACTAGACAAGGCTGCCCACTTTCTCCCTACCTATTCAATATAGTACTTGAAGTCCTAGCCAGAGCAATTCGGCAACAAAAGAAGATCAAGGGGATACAAATTGGAAAGGAAGAAGTTAAAATATTACTGTTTGCAGATGGTATGATAGTATATATAAGTAACCTAAAAATTCCACCAAGAACTCCTAAACCTGATAAACAGCTTCAGTGCAGTAGCTGTATATAAAATTAACTCAAACAAATCAATGGCCCTTCTCTACACAAAGGATAAAATGGATGAGAAAGAAATTATGGAAACAACACCCTTCACTATAGTCACAAATAATATAAAATACTTTGGTGTGACTCTAACTAAGGAAGTGAAAGATCTGTATGACAAGAACTTCAAGTCCCTGAAGAAAGAAATAGAAGAAGATCTTAGAAGATGGAAAGATCTCCCATGCTCATGGACTGGCATGATTAATATAGTCAAAATGGCTATCTTGCTGAAAGCAATCTATAGATTCAATGCAATCCCCATCAAAATTCCAACTCAATTCTTCAAAGAGATAGAAAGGGAAATTTGCAAATTCACCTGGAATAATAAAAAACCTAGGATAGCAAAAACTATTCTCAGCAATAAAAGAACCTCTGGGGGAATCACCATGCCTGACATTAAGCTGTACTACAGACCAATTGTGATAAAAACTGTATGGTACTGGTACAGCAACAGACAGATAGATCAATGGAATAGAATTGAAGACCCAGAAATTAATCCACACACCTATGGTCACTTGATCTTTGACAACGGAGCTAAAGCCATCCAGTGGAAAAAGGACAGCATTTTCAACAAATTTTGCTGGCACAACTGGCGGTTATCATGCAGAAGAATGAAAATTGATCCATTCTTATCTCCTTGTACAAAGCTCAAGTCTAAGTGGATCAAAGACCTCCATATAAAACCAGAGACACTTAAATTTATAGAGGAGAAAGTAGGGAAAAGCCTTGAAGATATGGTCACAGGGGAAAAATTCTTAAACAGAACAGCAATGGTTTGTGCTATAAGATCAAAATTTGACAAATGGCACCTTATAAAATTGCAAAACTTCTGTAAGGCAAAAGACACTGTCAGCAAGACAAAAAGGCCACCAACAAATTGGGAAAGGATTTTTACCAATCCTAAATCTGATAGGGGACTAATATCCAACATCTACAAAGAGCTTAAGAAGCTGGAATACAGAAAAACGAATAACCCCTTTAAAAAATGATGTACAGGCCTAAACAAAGAATTCTCAACTTAGGAATTCCGAATGGCTGAGAAACACCTGAAAAAATGTTCAACATCCTTAATCATCAGGGAAATGCAAATCAAAACAACACTGAGATTCCACCTCATACCAGTCAGAATGGCTAAGATCAAAAATTCAGGTGACAGCAGATGCTGGCGAGGATGTGGAGAAAGAGGAACACTCCTCCATTGCTGGTGGGATTGCCAGCTGGTACAACCACTCTGGAAGTCATTCTGACGTTTCCTCAGAATATTGGATATAGTACTACAGGAGGATCCAGCAATACCTCTCCTGGGCATATACCCAGAAGATGTTCCAACTGGTAATAAGAACACATGCTCCACTATATTCGTATCAGCCTTATTTATAATAGTCAGAAGCTGGAAAGAACCCAGATGTCCCTCAACAGAGGAATGGATACAGAAAATGTGGTACATTTACACAATGGAGTACTATTCTGCTATTTTAAAAAAATGAATTTATGAAATTGTTAGGCAAATGGATGTATCTGGAGGATATCATCCTTAGTGAGGTAACCCAATCAGAAAAGAAGTCATTAAATATGAGTGCATATACTGATAAGTGAATATTAGCCAAGAAACCTAGAATACCTAAGATACAATTTTCAAAACACAAGAAAATCGAGAAGGAAGACCAGCGTGTGGATACTTCACTTCTCCTTTGAATTGGAAACACAAAAACCATGAAAGGAGTTACAGAGACAAAGTTTGGAGCTAAGACGAAAGGATGGACCATCCAGAGAATACCCCACTGGGGGATCCATCCCATAATCAGTCATCAAACTCATACACTATTGCATAGGACAGCAAGAGTTTACTGAAGGGACCCTGATATAGCTGTCTCGTTTGAGGCTATGCCAGTGCCTGGCAAATACAGAAGTGGATGCTCACAGTCATCTATATGATGGAACACAGGGCCCCCAATGGAGAAGTTAGAGATAGAATCCCAGGAGCTGAAGGGGTCTGCAACTTTATAAGAGGAACAACAATAGGAACTAACCAGAACCCCCAGAGCTCGTGTCTCTAGCTCCATATGTAGCAGAAGATGGCTTAGTTGGCCATCATTGGGAAGAGAGGCCCCTTGGTATTGCAAACTTTATATGCCCCAATACAGAGGAATGCCAGGGCCAAGAAGTGGGAGTGGGTGGGCAGGGAAGCAGGGCAGGGGAGAGGGGAGAGGGAACTTTCGGGATAGCATTTGAAATGAAAATTAAGAAAATACATAATAAAAAATTGAAAATAAGAAGAGGTAATTCTGCTCACACCTACATCTAATATCCCTTTACAGATACTTTTTGCACATGGCATAAGCATTAACCTTATTTTCTTCACGTGTGGTGTGGATGGTAAAGTTCCTCTAACACCATTTATCATAGTGACAGTTTGCCCTTTGAGTTTTCTCAGTACCCTTTGAAAAATCAATTGACCAGAGATTTGTGAATTTATTTTAAATAATTTCATTAAAGTTGCTAAGTCTAATAATTACAAAAAAAAAAAAAGAATTGCTTTTCAATCCAGAGAGAAAACACTTGGCATCAAATTGATGATGTTCTAAATTGTTGATTTCTGGAGTCATCAGAGATCCGTAGGTCCATCCGAGCACTATCATTAATGCCATGCAAGTACTAAGCATTAAATACTATATCTTGGGAAGGCTGGTATTAAGGAACGCATGACCTTACCAGAAACTCATAGTCAGTTGAATAGGAGAGATTATCAACATAAAACTGACATGTTGACTTGTTGTCACTTGTAACAAAAGAACCTCTACTTCTGACTTCCAAAATGTAATAGGTTTTAGGGCCATTAGTTTCACTAGGAAGACCACATGTGACATTTATACTATTGTCTGTTATCCGGGAGGTTTTCATCCTAGTGACCATGCCTGGACCTATCAAAATAAAGAAACATTTGTTATCTTAATGTTTTGATATGTAAAAGTTTAAATACCTTGAAGCATGAGTACAAAGTAAAGCTTTCTCAACCTTGATCTGCATCACACGAACACAGATTCAAAATTATTTTAAAACGTTTAAAAATAAATCCCCTATTCATTATTAACATAGAAGTCATGGTTGAAGCCCTAAGTGTGTGCACAATCCTTAAACAACAGGACGTGAAATGAAATCACAGTGAGAAGAAGTGAGAAGTGAGAAGGCTGGGGGCAGGGAAGGATGCTTGAGAAACAGTTACATTCTCCTCGACAGCCCACGCCCTCCTCCTCTCATGTGCCTGTTTATTCTACTCAACACCAGCTGAGATTTTTTTAAGCAACTAATAACTTTCCTTGGCTTTACTATCCCAGAAATCTGAGAAGGCAACGAGAGCATAGAGCTATATGTCTTAGAAATTTTCCAATATTTTCATTCATTCTTTGAGAATGTCTTGCAATATATATTTGAGCCTTTTTATACATACACAGCCAAACCTTTACTCTTCCCATCTGCTCTGCCTTTCCACCCATTCCTATTCAACTCTGAGATTCCTCCTTTGCTTCTTCTTTCCCCATCAAGCTAGTTCTTGGGCTTGGTCAGCCTATCAAGGATCACATCATTAAGGGAAATTGACTTTGCTTTTCTTGTAGTTATCAAGTACCAAATGTTCCTGAGCTAATGATGGGATTGTGTCAGCCTAGATGATTTGGAGAGTGTTTTAATGCTGAAGACATCTTTTCTCCAGGAATCTGGTGCCCATTAGGTCCTGTAGGCATAGATCTACCTTACTCCAGGACTCTTTCTTCTTCCCTTTCTTCTTTCTTCTTCCTAATTGAGATTAGCAGCAGGAACATGTAACTTAGCTTTATTTCAGCAACATCACACAGGAAGCAGGACCATTAAAATTTCCAGCGAAAAGCATGACATTAAATAAGTACCAGAACATGCTTTATATTATGAAATGTTTTATCAGGGTTCTGTAGAACATCATTAAGTGTCTAGCTGCAGTTTGTGTTTCTGGATAGTAAAGTGAGAAGTTTTAATCTAAGTTGCTGAGATGCTTAATTAAGTGTTTGAAGTCTTAGGAAGTGCACTGGCTGGTGAGGCCTCCTGCTGTGTTACGTCAACCCTGTCACTATATCTGATAGATACAGTGAACAAGGATTAGCAGTGGTTAAATAATTTTATTTTAAATTATTTAAAACTTTAGAAATTAACAAACACGCCAGCAGAAGTAGAAGGAGCAATGCATTTCACATAATAATGGCATTTGCCATTCATGCAAGAAATATTAAAGCCAAAAACTTACGATCTGGTTGTGTCTGAAAATAGCATTTCTCGGCAGTCCCATTTCGTTGAATCTTCCCATTGACATAAGCAAATAGGGACACTTCATAGTATTCATAAGGTTTCAAGCTTTTCACGTCAAAATGGGTCAAATTATTAGTCAAACTTTCACATTTTTCTAGAATGAAAAAGAAAACCTAAGTTACTAAGTTTCTGAAAGTCAGGATCCCTGTGCAGATAACTTGATGTTTACATAAAATGATCCCAAGCAGATTTCAAATATTGAGGTAATTTATACAGAAAGGCAAACACAGTGTGTTGTCTCTAGTCTGTGTTCCTAGCACCAAATCTTCAGGTGTACATATACAACCTAGAGTAACTGCAGAAACCAGGACCATAAAAAAGGACAGGGAAGGGGGTGTCTAGAGAGGGAAAGGGCAGGATATAGGTGACATGAAGAGGAAGAGGAGAAATGTGGAGAGGGCTTTAATTGTGGGTAGGGAGGATTGGGGACATATAAACTAAGGATGCTTGAAGAGGACATAGGTAACTATTACTTTATATTTACCCACAAGTTGAAAGGAAGTGCCTATTACTAAAGAAACCATACACTGTGAACATAGGAGTCAGGGCTTGGGCTAGAACTGACCCAGAAGTCTCTTCCCTGAGACTTTCATGGTACCTGATGATTATGCACAAACTAATAAGAGAGGAAAGTAATCAAGTCTTAGCTATCTGTGAATATCTATGAACCACATCAAAGAGCAGCACAACACAGCATTCATAAAGGTACAATAGTGGCCCTCATATCTTGGCAGTAAGTAACGGCTATCTAGTTGGACTTAAGGCCCACTTAACAGGAGGAAAATTACACCTGGTACTGTAAACACAGACAAGTACATGAGGTTAATTTGGTCAGTTTGGCCATATAGTCTGGAAGAATGCTACCTCTGGAATTTCCCAAAACCAGTCTACTGCCTAACTGAGTTCTGAAAGTTTATCACTAGTTCTCATTCCTGATCAAAGAACAGTCTTTGTAGCATAAGGAGACTATTACAGAAAGACATAATTAGTCAAAATGCAGAAAACAACTGACAGGAGATTGTTCAGCTCCACTTGATGGATCTGCACCTCAGGCTCAGTGACCATCAGGGAAGAGGGGAAGCAGAAAAATCATAAAAGCCAGGTGACCATAAAGTCTACTGTGCAATTGCGTCTTCCAGTTATGAAAGGAATCCTACAACCATAAAATCTCAACAACATGGCTACCTAATGAGACTTGAACAATTCTAAGAGCAGATGATATTCCAACCTGGATGGGAGAGATGTCTTCTGGTCCAACCTTAAACAAAGAGCTACAAGTTATTAAGAGCTGTTGAGATCAGGATGATCCATCTTCACTAGGAGTGTGGTTCTGATTGGTTTTCTGATATCAAGAAATCACCACACACACATACACACACACACACACACACACACACACACACACACACACACACACACACACATGAATGGACTCAGATTGTTGTATTTTATGTTTATCCATTTATGTATATATGTAACTGTAACAACAATTAAGGAGGATGAGGCTGTGAATTTGGGAGAGGCAAATAAGAGAGGTCTAGGAGGGAGGAGATGGATAGGGTTGTGGGAAAAGATCTAATGTATCTTAATTTTATATATATATAAGAAAGCAGTAAAAATTATCAAAAAGTCATAATAAATTCAAATTATCCAGAATTATGACTTAATCACTAATGTGCTGAAAAAGATATTTAATAAACTATTTGTGAAGTTCTTCTCTTCTGACATAACACAGGCCCCAGAGACTGCTGCAACATCTAAAGTTGTAATATTTTAGAATGGTTGTTTTCCTCACACCTTTTCTGATACTTTACACTGACCTTAGAGCATCAATCGGAGCTAGTGTAATAGACTTTCAGGGAAGAAGCCATCAGATCACCAGTAACTAGGTTTACTATTAGACATTATTTTAAGGCTGTGGTGATTCATGAGATCGTGAGAATAAGAGTTTATTTTGATACTAGAATCTAGGATTTGCATGGAAGAATGCATGAAATTGAATAGATTGGAAGAGAAAACTTTAGTTATTTTTGTGTTGTAAAGGTCTAATCCATGCATTTATACATACTATACAAACATGTTACTATCAAACTGAATTACCACAAAACATTCACATTGAAAGGAGGGATGTTATGAACTCATGGACAAACATGACTAGCATAGCAGATGCTCACAATATAATAAAGGTGAGAGGAAAAGACACAAATGTACATTAAGATACAAAGAGCTGGTTTGTGTCAAATGGAAAATTATTAGGCACCTATTGACATTTTGAGTAGAAAAAAAATAGCAAAGAAATCTTAAGCAGCATCTTATTAGACAGAAGTAACAATAACATAAAATTAACACCATAACAATAACCCCCAAAGGTGATCAATGTCTCTCTACATGTGGCAATCACCATTTCATATGATGCATAAGTTAATTGATTTAGCCATCATCATAGCTGTAAGTTGGTATTGTCATATCATATGATTTTATAGGAAACGGAGCTATAGAGAAATTTAGCCACTTGCCATGACCACATGTGAGGAAAATGAAGCCGGGATGGACCCATTGACATCCAGACTTTGATCCCACCTGTACCACTTCACCTACTATCTGGAAAGAAGTAGGGAATGAAAGCCTCTGGTGGGGTAAACCTGATCTTTGTCTCAAGACCATACTTCTTTGCTGTTTTAAGATGTGCCTTTGTGCTTTCAGGAGCAGTGTTTGGAAAAGATTCAATACATACTTACTACTGTTAAATGACATTCTATGTGAAATATCACAATGGAAGTCTCAGTAGTAAGTGGGGAAGTCGTTTCTCTAGTGGTGTCTATTGGGATACACTGCTGTTACTTTCTCCTCTAGTCTGCTTTAAACATAATGAGAACTCTCTCTGAGAAGGCTGAACACAAGAAATGTCAGATACCATCCTCCTACCCATGGACCCTGCTATAATTTTACATGGTCTTTGGTTTTTACGTTAATGCCTTCATCACTGGGATAATATCCCGGAGTTAAGGATACTGATTCCCAGATCTCCTTGAATTTTACTTAGTGACTCAAATTCCTGTGCTTGTCTATGTGACTTCACAAGCATTGTACATCAAAAACACAGCTTCATTATGTCGTTCAATGAAGCTTGAATTTTTGCCTACTGTAATAAAAGTGAAACTATTTTTTTTTTAGCTTTGAACAATAAATCTATAGACTTTTTTTTAAACAAGTAACTAATAGAGAGATTCTTAGTACTTAAAATGTTTGGAATATTTGCTTCAAGTTACTAAAAATTTCAAGCTTTGGTTGAAAGACTGAGCCATCACCGGTGTTTTTGAGGTTTGAACACATCATAGAGTAGTGACTCTGCAGGAACCATTTAGGCTGTCAGCTTTGGAATGTGCTCCATCTTTGCTGAGGTTACAAACCTCTTGGACCAAACAGCTACTGTTTTTTATGGCTCTGCGACTGGCAGATAGATGCTGAAGGACAACCCATTCTCAGACTGTATTAACTAATCTAATAATGTTGCAAGCATAATCTTGATTGTCTTCCAGTGAAGAACCCTCATAAACACACTCCATAATACGTTACATAAACATTCTTGGCTCCTTTATGAGCACAAATATTTTGAGGTCTCAGAGAATCAAACTGTATGTGACAAGTGAACAGCTTGTTTCACTAAATGCTTCAATTTACTTTTTCCATAAAGTAATAGCAGTATTCCTACCAGTTATTATTATTATTATTATTTTATTTATTTATTTATTTATTTTTATTTTTCATTTACATTTCACATGTTATCCAGAAATTTTCCCTTACCCTCCCGCGTCCCCGCCCTGCTCCCCTACCCACCCCCTCCCACATAATGGCCTTGGCCTTCCCCTGTTCTGGGGCATATAGAGTCTGTATGACCAAGGGGCCTCTCCTCCCAGTGATGGCCAACTAGGCCATCTTCTTCCGTATATGCAGCTAGAGACATGAGCGCAGGGGGAACTAGTTAGTTCATGTTATTCTTCCACCTAGAGGGTTGAAGACCCCTTCCGCTCCTTGGGTACTTTCTCTAGCTCCTACCCTGGGAGTCCTGTGTTCCAGCATATGCTATAGTGTTTATATTATTTTTTTAGAAAATATCAGAAGCAATAAACTGATAATTTCCAGACTCAATCTCCTCTACAGTGTCTTTGTGGGCACTATT
Organism: Mus minutoides; assembly: GCA_902729485.2. Taxonomy (NCBI): domain Eukaryota; kingdom Metazoa; phylum Chordata; class Mammalia; order Rodentia; family Muridae; genus Mus; species Mus minutoides. Next base: position 770,721 of record LR749846.1, read on the forward strand.
TCAAACAGTATAGGCATGCTCACTCCAATGGAATTACTGAACACATACCAGTAGCCAAGGGACTTTTGCAATGTCAAGAGAGACAAATAAAGGGTCATATTTAAAGGATGTACACAATGACTCGTAACCATCATCACAGTGCCAAAATGTGCACATGGCTTTTAGTAGCTCTTCAAAATCAATCCTTTGAATGCACAAAGCTGAAAATTCCTCTTTCCCAGTGATTGGGAGAGGAAGGCTTGGCTGTCAGGCAGTATCACTAAGTTGATGACATAAAGCTGCAGCTCCTCAAGATATAACATGTGGAAAATTATGAATGTAAGAAGAGCAGGCAGCTCACCTAGGGTGGCTGAAAAATCATCTTAAATTGCACTAGCTGATTTCCATCACATGAGCAGCTCTCTTGAGACCATATTAAAATAAACATTATAAAAAAAATCTCCTGATAACACAAGAGAAGTGAATACTAGATATATTTCCCTTCTCTTAATTTCTAAGTGTTGGAGATGCTGAAACAGTTGAGTGGAGAAATAACGAGATGAAATGTAGAGTTAGATTTAAAAGCATTCATTTCCAAGACTTTAAACCCGTGCATTCTGAATTGGGCTTTGCACCTAGACCAGTGCACATAGTTTAAAAAAACTGAATGGTGCTACGATCCTGCTAAATCTCCTCGGTAGATAGACTGGGTCTCACTGCAGTACACCTTAGACATGGGTAAGAAAATAGGATGAGCTGCCTTCGGATAAGGAAAACTCATTTTGATTACTGTCACAGATCATGGGCTAGGGACTGGCTTCTACTGGTCTTTAAGGCAGTCTCAACACAATTGAGAGTGGAGGCTCAACTCAGTTACCAGCTCATAGTTTTGGAGAATAGAAGATACATAATAGCACCCAAGCTCCCTCTATTCTCCTTAAACCACGTGCAAGCGTCCTATTTAGACAGCGGTATATTTATGTGACGATGAGAAGACTATATCCTAGCTGCAGACATGCGAAATTCTTCAAATTGTTAATAGCTCATCCCATCCTTACCCTAATTATGGGATTCAGTACAAATACAGATTTTTTTAGACTATAAAAATTCAAAGAAACAATAGTCATACTTAACTCTACCAAATGTTCTGATATGCAAACAGTACAGTAGAGAAAATATCAGAATAGAAATGTAGCAGAATGGACTAGTAGGAGATTCTGAAAAACAGGAAGAAAACAAACAATGTATCCCCGAAAAAGCTACACTGAGATATCCATAAGGCACATGTCCACTGAAACAGAGGATATAAGTAGCCCTTTTTTCCATCCTCCTCATTTTTATTTCTCCAGTTCTATCAATATAACTTTTTACTTATCATACTCACAAATACTTCTTCTCTATAACACTTAGGCTAAGGGCAACATGCCCCTTAACTTTCTTTTAGTCACTTGATTATAATGATTTTAAGAATAAAGCAAAATAATGTCATTGAAATGTAAGAGAATATTAGAAAAAAATGGTTCCTTTGATTTCAAATTCAGTAACTTATATCTGGTTCCTTCCAGCCAAACGCAGAGAGGATTCTATGAGAACTCATTACATTCCCACTTTAGCCCAGAGATAAAGGACTGTCCTGATGATTAAGCTGCTCTAAAGGGCTCTATTCCTGTCCACTATCTTTAATAAATGATCTAGATATTTATTCTTCTCCATGAGATGTGTGTTCATCTAAGCAAACTCAAACATGAATCTCTCATCACCTTCATAAAAGCCTTGCAGTTCCCTGGCTAAAACAATAATTACAACATTTAAAAAATCTTGATTTTTATTTCCCTAGTGGAATTTTACATTACCTGAATTGTTACAGCATAAAACATATCCATGGGGTTTAGATGCAGGCTCAGGCCAAGAGACTGACGTTGTTTTTTTAGTTGAATTCCCACAACTAACAGGTTTAGGCGTTTCTGGAACTGTTAAAAACAGAAAAAGTTATAATGGGAAAAATAAGACACTGAAAAGAAGTATTTACATAACCAGCTTGAATCATGAATACCCATCTTTTGATTGATTGTGAATTAATAAAATCTCAGTGAAGTTCTTAGATCTATCCTGGATCATTTAGATTAGATTTCTTTCATAGATTCTTTTCTGCTAGATGTCCCACTGATTTGAAGAATACCCCAAAATATTCTCTACTATCAGAATATTCCCACAGTTGGCCATGTATTTTGGTATTTTGAGGTATTGCTGTGCCAAAATACTAAAATAAAATTAATGAGACATTTTATATCCACAGCTACTTGATTAAGATAATAGCTTGATGAGTTATGAGTTTGTTCATCCATATTCTACCATCACAGTTAATATAGAACATTTCTAGCATCCTGCCTTGCCACTTGCAAATCAAAATGAGCCTTCTTAAGACATATCGCATCTCCTCTGATCTGTTTTCTATTGCTGTTGATTGAATGTCACCTTGTATTCATCATATATGAATAGAATTAAACAGTAATATTTTGAAAAGATTCTATTGGATTTAATATGGCACTCTGATGTTTTTACATATCATAAGTCTGTCCTTTTAGTCATCAGTAAAGCTATAGCTTGATAGTGAATACCACAACAGGTCTTGGTGGGCTATAGGAGAGGTAAGGTCTAGTAAAAAAAAAGTCTTTGGATCATGGCAAGCACACCCTCGAGTCAGTTGGTTCCTCATTCTTCTCTTTTCTTTTTCCTTCATGACATACAAGATGAGTAGTTCTCTTCATGATATGACCTTACCACTGTTATCTGATGTTCCTACCAAAGACCCAGTGTCACAGGGACATGCAGCCTTCCAAACTTACAGTCCAAAATAAAATTTTATCTTTATATGACAACCATCCCATTAGGGAAAAGAAAGGTAAACATTGTTCTTCATGAACTTGCTATGTTTTTTTTTTTTTTTTCTATTGGAAGCACTTGATGGCTCTTTGATTACTTTCCAGGAGTGGATGCATATCATGGATCTACTCTGCCTTGAAGATAGACTCTTTCTTTCTATCCTGGGTGAGTAGCTACATCCTCATCAATACTGTTAGTCTCTGTAGTATATACAATCTCTTTCATTTCTCACATGAATGATGAGGCAGAACAGTTTTGTTTTCCATGAGTCTAGTCATCATCACTATATATTTTGTAAATTACAGAGTCAAAATGTCTTGTGTTATTTAAATTGGAATGTCTAGTGTCTTGCTTCGTAGCTGAAAGGGCTTTTGATGTATTTTGAGAAATTGTCCATGTCCACTAAATAAATAAATTATGGATACTTTCCTGTAGCACACACTGTATATACTATTTCAAAGACAAGAAGTATTTAACTATGACAAGAAGTATTTAACTATGAAGTCAAAATTATCAATCTTTTTATGATCTTGCTTTAGAAAAATTCTTAGGAAAACTTGCTTACTCTGATCATACAAAAATGGCATCCCAAATTGTTTTGATTAGATGCTTCATAACTTTAGCTTTTAGAGCAATGGAACATCTGTGTTTTGGACTGCTGGGCATTTGATAGCAGTTTTCTATAAAGATACTAAAACAATTTACTGAAATGACATGGTATTTATTAAGTACAACCATTAGCCATTAGTTTTCTAGGATTCCCCATAATCCCAGCACTCTGAAGGCAGAGGCAGGCGGATTTCTGAGTTTGAGCCCAGCCTGGTCTACAAAGTGAGTTCAGGACAGCCAGGGCTATACAGAGAAACCCTGTCTCAGGGGAAAAAAAAAAGTTGTACCAATCTTAATTTGTTTGTTTGTTTGTTCATTTATTTTTAGGATTTTGTCTGCATCCATGTGTGTACAAGCATGCATGTGTGTGTGCCTATGTGTATGTGTGTGTCCATGTGTTCACTATAAAAATTGGTTCTTTCCTTCTATCACGTATATCATGTGAACACACTCAGGTATTCCTTCTTGACAGCAAGTGCCTTCATCCACTGAACAATCTTCCTGGCCTTACTCGAAGTTTTTAATACCCACATGATATTAAATTTTTCTGTTTATCCTGCAGCTTACTGTTATTTTGGAGGATTAGTGGTGGACTTGGGTTTGGGTATTCCCTTTGTCCTCAGCATAAGAGAGCGTCACATTTGTGAATCTTTATGTGGAAATGAAATTTAGAAAAAAAATGCTATTACAGGTAAAAATAGAACCTTAACCAGGAATAAATTCAACAACAAGTACAGAACTAGAAAATCATAATGTATTTTGTTAGTTTTCTTTTATAGTTCTTGTTCTTGTAATGATTGTTGAAAAAACACAGGATTGCATGTAGCTCAGGGTAGCCTTCACACACTAGGTCTTACTACATTGTCCAGGCAGGCCTTCAACTTGTGATCACTGTGTCTCAGACTCATAAGCAGCTGGCATAACAGATATATATCATCATACCTTGCTTTCATTTATGTTTATGTCTTCTATCTCTCTCCCTTTTTTCTCCATCCCTTACTTTCCCTCTCTCCCTCTCTTCTCTCTTCTCTTTCCTCTTTTTTTGTGTCTCTCTGTTTCTGTCTCTTTCTGCCTCTATCTATCTATCTATCTATCTATCTATCTATCTATCATCTATCTTTCCCTTCCTCCTTTCCTACTGCTTCTCTTTCTTCTAAAAATGTCTTTACTGCTTGTGAGCAATGACATCTTTTGTCTTCTTTATGGTTTATTAGTCATTAATAACCATTTTAAAAATTAGCATTTACCAGAAAATGTTAAATTTAATTTAAAATTTTCACTGTCTTCCCAAATTTTTAGAACTCCTTTTTATTTAATAAGTTTTATCCGTTATTAATTCTATTGCCAGAATTTGATAACTATAGTCTCTATTTTATGTTTGAACATGTAGCTTTGCTTGAGTTTTATTAGTTTCTTTGCTAATTTTCTTTCTATTAGAAGCAGAGCATAATTGTGAAAGAAGTGTTAGAATACAGAACAAACGGTGTTATAAAAAGAAGGGAAGAGAAAATGAATAAAATGGGAATAATCTATGTAAACCATTTCAAGTGTTTCTACCAGTCTTACAGTAGACACAATTTGAACAGAAAAAAAAAAAAAAAACTTTAGTTAGGTTTGTATAACCTAGTTTTTAAAATTGACCTTAAAGTGCATTTAAACTTTTTCTTCGCTGATATGTTTTCTCTAATTCTATACCATTATTTTCCATGACTCTCCAAAAATAAAAGTAAACCCACAAAAGAAAAAGAAATTTTCTTTATTTTATAAACATAAGTGATATACTTACTCCCCAAATCCGTCTGCACACTTGTAACATTTTTGACAAATTTTACATCGTTATAGAAGATTTCTGCTACACATGTGTAATTTGTTTGGGCACTAAGGTTGTCCAACTGACATCTTTCAGGTTTAAATGTACCAGGTCTTCTAATGCATGATTTATTCTCTGAAAGAAGTAAGTATTGCACATGAGTATATGAAACGATACATAGTATATGGGCTTCTTTTATGGCACCATGTGTTTAAGACTTCATGTTAAAGTCAAGTCTCTGAAAATGGTGAAATACTAAACCAAGATCCTGCAGATAACATTGCTATACTCAATTTTGTTGAGAAATCAGTATTGTGACTTTTTTTTTAAATTGTTAACTCAATATATATTTGTTCCAGCTGTGAATATTCTGTTTGCAGCTTAGCCTAGCAATTTCCTGTTAGCACAATGTTTACAATCAGGGTGAAATTTCCTCTTCTACCTCTGTGTCTACGTACCTCCCTCTGTCTTGTCAAGTGTGTCCTGGCACATAGCTGTATGCCTAGAGGAGAAAGAGTCCATCTCATTGAATTCAAATATATGTTTTAAAAGATCCAACCTCTAGAGAAACCCAAGTTCACTCCTAGAAGCACTTGTTTTCCTTGCTACCTGCAGATTCTTGAACTTTCAAATAATTTTCATTTATGAAATTCTGAGAATGCAACCTCCGGATGTGTATAATACTATGCTTCCTTTCTACAGGCTATGGATACCATCTTTCTTTTATAATGCCTGTATCTCATCACCCTTTCAACAATGTCTGGTATACAACAGTACTCAAGAATATTTTTTTAATTAATTTTTCATAATATTTATCATCCATGGGTTGCTCTTTTTATTTATCTACTTTGTGAATTTGTTTCAGTGCCAGAGGTACTAAGGTTACTTTATTCTAATTTATGGTGGACCACTGAGGGTGGGTGGGTAGGACAAGGGTACAGAAAGAACATTTAATCCACATCTGGAATAACTTCTGATAATAGAACTTCTCTGCCCAGCATCATACCTGGCTCACAGTGGAGTTCATATGAAATTTTTTCACCTTCGCAGGTTTTGTCAGGAAGGTTTTCTATTTTCCACTCCAAACAAATTGAAGTATTAGCTTTTTCTTTTGGTGTGCAGTCATGTAGCGAAAACTTGTCAGTCCCTGTGGAGGAAACAGAGAAGTGCCCTTAGGTGATGGTTCCTGGTGTGGAGATGTGAACCCTCTCAACTCTGAAATTAGACTCATGAAGTACAGTCTTGCAAGCAGAAGATTTCACTAGGAGACTTCTAAGCTCTCCCAAGGGTCTGATGCTTCTTGATGCTCTATTCACATTACTAATTTTTAATTTATCTGTATTTCAGTTGACACATAATTATACAAATATATGCACAATGTTAGTGTTTTGATATATATCTATATGTGTAGTCACCATTTGCTGGCAGTTTGTTTATCTACTCAGACATTTGCCATTCGTAAGGGAAGATAACATATTATCTCCATACCACAGATTTTAGTAGAAAAGTGTGCTGCTTTTATAAATGTAACTCAAGGAAACATCAAGATAAACAGCTGATTTTCCCATTTGAAAAACAATTTCTTGGGGGTTTTCATGCTTGTTGTTGATCTGTTTGGGGTTTTGGAAACAAGGTGTAATCTCACACTGTGAAGGCTGCCACAGAACTCATGATCCAGCCTAGACTGACTTTGAAGACATAAAGCACTCCTGCCTTCCAAATGATGTGATCACAACTTTGGTATTAACATGACTAGAACTCCCCCTTCGATTTTTTTTTTTCAGAAAACATTAGATGTTTAACTACATTCTTTTCTCTAATGAGAACATTTTGAATATAAAAAGAAATACCAAAAAAAAAAGAAATACCAGCAATCTTATGTATAATTATTTCACAAAATGCAAAATAGGCTGTTTCTAATCCATAGGAAATGCTTTATGATGGTTTGTTGTTGTTGTTGTTGTTTTAGTTTTGTGTTGTTTGCTTTTTGTTTTGTTTTGTTTTGTTTTGAGGCAGGGTTTCTCTGTGTATCCTGGGCTGTCTGGAAACTTTCCAGGTATACTCTAGGAGTTTTCTCTCCCCACTGTTGAGAATATCATCTAAAGTCCCTTCATTCCTTCCTTTGAGTCCTGAGAGTCTCTTACCTTCCCAAGTCTCTGGTACTTTCAAGATGGTTCCCCCATATCCCACCTCCCAAAGTCAAATATTTTCTGTATGCTCTGTAAACCATGGCTGCCTTGGAACACTGAGATCTGCCAGCCTCTGCCTCTGAAGTGGTGAGATTGAAGGTGAGGGACACCACCTTCCAGCTGGGAATCTCTTTATAAAAAAAATAAGAGAGACAGATGGTGGCCCTAAGGAATAAGTGTGTATTTCTCTGTGCTCTCCAGGGTTCTCCGCAGGGAACACACTCTTATCAAAGCTCACTTGCTTTCCCTCAGTTCTTTTTTCTGACCACATTAGCCTGAAGAAGCACCACAACACATACATGAAATCATTCTGTTGTTCTAAATACACAGTTAGAGAGAAATTGACATTCACCTGGTGGTACATATAATTTTATAGTTGTAGCTGGAGCACATGAGTCATTAGACACACTGATGTTTTTCCATGAACATTCTGTTAGATTTTTTAACTCTTTTTCACAATCCACACTTCCACACTTAGCATTTTCGACATCTTTTAGGTCTGCCTTAAAAGTCTGATTACTAGATTCATAGATGTAATTCACAGTAATGTTCCCAAATAACTTATCTGGAAAAAAAAAAGGAAATTAGTACTATCATCATTGAGAATGAATGAGACTGCATTGGATACAAATATCTTAACATATTCTCTTGTACAGAGAATGATCTAAAATAGGTGTATTTTGGGTTTCAAATTCAGTATTCAGCAAGCAGAAGTAAAAGAATAATTAGCATTTAGCAGAGATAATACGCCAAAATATCACCAAAGCAGATTATAGGCTGTAATACAGTATCTCCAGGAATATGAAAAATAGAATAACTGTATCATATGCCCCTACATCACTATTTATCCCCTCTCCTATAAAAGATCCCAGTTTATACTATGATAATTATTGCATATCAACTAAATTGAAAAGTCCATGAGAACCATAACTAGTCTATTTTGTTCGTTATCATTAACTCAGGTTTATGATACATCTGTCTGTTATCAATAATTCAATAATATTTGTTGAATTAAATCACAAATGAGTTTATCTCTTAGTAAACTCATATAAAATTTTTTCTTACTTTATAACTACTCTTGTTTTCTCAAATATTTATAAATCATTTAGTTATCTAATTATGAATTATTCAGAAACTATAAGTTCTTAGTCATTCCATTGCATATAGACTATCATTACACATAATAATAAATCTTTCATAAACCCCATTGTTTAGTGTCAGCAATTTTATTGACTGGCAAAAAATTTCATTTAAACAATTGTTAAGTTACATCTCCATTTTAAAATTGTTTTCTATATTTATGTGCATTGTGTATGGATGTACATGTATACATGTTCATCTGTGAGGGAGTACACACAAACACATATACACATGAGCATTCAGACCAGAGACTGACACCAGGCATCTTTCTCTATTTCTTTTGATTTAATTTTATGAGTCGGAGTCTATCTCTTAATTGGCAAGAGTATCACACAGGCAGCCCTAAGGATCCTCTTACCTTTATCCCAGCAATAGAATTACAAGCTCCTGCCACCAAGCTCACCTTTTTACAGGGGTATCAGGGATCAGAACTCATGTCCTCCGCTTATGTGACAAGCACTTTACCACCATCTTTACAGTCCCTATTTACTTGTTTTTATTTTACAAAAATATGTGCCCTTCATTACATTTAAATATTGTCTTAAATACTAAGCATGCTGGGACAAATCAGATGAAATTGACTTTTATAAAAATGAAGTATTACATGGAGATAGACACAGACTAAATTACTAGAGCTAAGGAAAAATATAAAATAATATTAGGCAGCAAGTAATATAAAAGCAAAAGGAAGATATCTCCTCAGATAGAGTGGGTGGGTGAACTCTAGATAATATGAATTAGTTTTTCAAGTAGAAGAAGGTGTCAGAAAACAAAACCAGGTACCCAAAAGAAGAGATAGAAGGACTCCAAACGCTAAGGAAGAAAAGCAGGGGAGGTAGAGCCAAGAAGGAAGGTACAGGAAGTTCCATGTGACTCAAGACAAGAATGGAAGGGGGGAAGTATGATGCAGACAGAGGGGAAAAGAACTTGAACTTGAGACATCATGTTAATAAAACAGATCAGTGGAGGATGACCTTGACCTTGAATGAATGGGGACCTGTCTGGAGTGTTGTGACTCCCAAGGGTACGGAAGGGTAATTTTGGTCACAAAGAAGGACTTGGCTTCCACCACAAGGGCAGGAAGAAAATGAAAGAGATGGGGTCTCTTAAGATTTAGAGTTGGCCATGGGAACTGGAAGCAGTGAATAAAAGCTGAAAGCCTGGAAGGAAGAGAGACAGGATGAAGATGCTGCTCCCAAGCGACAGAGTCTGCTTTTAGGTCAATAAACTTACCACATGATTGCTTCGTTGTGGTAGCTGTAATAGAGATTAAAAAAGAGGAAAAGCATTGAGATATTATTTTAAAATATGTCTGCTGTGTTCATCTTTGAGACTCTGCTTCAAAGACCTTCCATAAACTGGAAAGTCTATATACTTAGCCTTAACACATAACGCAGCTTGCTCAATATTGTATTTTCATCTCAAGCATGGAAATGTTATACACTAGTGAGCGAACTACAAATTATCTTCATTAACGTATACAATAAACCCAACCATGACCATAGCTATATGTAGACTTTTCAGTACAGATCTAATTCCAGCATGGTGACAGGAACAAATTTATACATTACCAAAATATTTTAAGTCTTCATTCACTTTTTTGGCCCCAAACTAGATTTCCATAATTATAATCCCTATAAAGTGATGTTGTGTCTTTGTTTTGCTTTTTTAATCAGATGACATTAATAGATAAAGACTGCTTCGTTTCTAGGTTTAACCTATGTATGCTTCCCAAACACAAAATCCAAAGTAGCTAATTGATCTCACAGTAATTATCATGTTTTAATAGTCATTTAACTCAATGGTTCTCAACTCTCCCAATGCTGCATCCCTTTAATACAGCTCCTTATGTTGTAATGATCTCCAACCATAAAATCATTTTTGTTGCTACTCCATAGGTATAATTTTGCTACTGTTATGAATCATAAATATGTGAGCTTTCTGACAGTGTTTGATGACTCATGTGACAGGGTTGTTCAACCCCCGAGTTGAGAATCACAGGTTGAGGGCAAACCACTGATTTAACTGAAAAGCTGGGAGTCTGAGTCCCTAGAAGTAAATGAACTTCTGCTAATCTTCTCAAAGTTGTGAGAATCTTGGGAGAATGGTGGGCTTGCTAGCACTCACCTCATGAGCAATGACTACATCACTGCCACAGATCTTCAAAGAGGGGTCTCCCCTTCATCTATCTCCATGCCCCTCAGCAACTAACTGAAACTGCCTCTCCTCAAATGGAAAGGGTAATGGCTTTGGTAAAAAACTACTCTATTGCACACTACAACTTCTCTTCAAAGAAATAAGTTCTAACATACTTGGCTATTGCTTATTTGGTTCCCCATAAACACCACAACTACATAAACATCTCAACTACAGCTTTGCTGCACCAGTGTCTAGATTCTGCTCTATGACCATTAGGATTTTAACTCTAGATTCCACAAGGAAGGAAACCTGAGATAGAGAAAGCCAGGAAGTCTGTGAGGACATCCCCAGCAGTGGTAGAGGTATGCCTGCATGACTGAGGGTAAGATTGTCACCTATGGTTGTGCTTGGAGGGTCAGTGCTTGTAAGGCGCAGAGTGGATGGTGTAAGAGTTGTGAGGCTGGCACCTGCAAGGAAATGAACAAAAAGGGTAAAAGTTAATTAGTTTCATTATCTCAAAGTGTGAGAAAAAAATCTTTACCCAAGATAATTTGCTAAGTGATTCTTTTGAATTGATCATTTGAATTGATGTCCAAGATAACAAAGTGAGTCAAAGATGCATATACAAATCCATTCACGTAACCCACATTTCAAGTAATTTTAAATATTATGTCACAATGCAAAGGGGAAGTTATTCACTCCTTAGTATAATTTTTACTTGAAAAAGAATTTGCCCCAAACTAGCACTTTCTGTTGAATAATCTCTTTTTATTTTAGATATTTGGCCAATGGTCGAATTATTTTCTTACATATGTTATGTCAAAACTTTCCATGTAGAGTCTTCATATCAGCTTTATGAAATGAGTATTAGAGGGGACACTTTCACAAAATGGAAACTGAGTTACTTGTTCTAGATTGTCTAGAAAAATTCAGGCAGTTGGATTAATCCTAGAGCTACAAGCTGTAATGTACATTATCAACTTCAGTGTCATAAACATTACAATAATAATAGTGAAATCACATTAATTTCCCCCAAAAGTTTTCTCATAAGTTTCTTTTGCCTAATTTCTTTCTTATCAAGGTTGAAAAAAGATGGGAAATTTGAAAATAGTATCTCGAGTAAAAGAAGAGTGTCATTCGAGTTTGGAGCCTCCATAGCTTTAAATGCATGCGAAATAATGGTCACACCTGAGGAGATATCTGTGGTGCTGACATTGGAGGTGTGTGTAGGTGAGGCAGCAGAGCTGTTGTGTGCAAGGCTGGGGGTGTCAACAGGAAGGGCTGTGTCTGCAGGAATGGTCCCCTGTACAGTCCTCTCACCTCGCACACCTGCAATCAGAAGGGTCACCAACACTATCACTCCATCATGCCACATGCTGACATGGATGTAATTACTGAACTAAGGCAGAGCAAGGAGCTATCTGGTATACTTGCTACAGCACACTACAATGCCAAGCCCTAGCCCTAACCCATTCATAGTCCTTATTGCACAGAATGTTCTATCAATATGAGTACTTGGAAAAAGATGAACTCAGAAGCAGACAAATCAACACACTTCTCATTATGTCAATATAATCCCCTTATTTGCCAATTGCTAGCAGGGTACACAGTGATATATCTACAAGAGCTGTATGTCCTGCTTAGAACTTCACTGCCAGGCTTCAGAGTACTTCAGTCCTGTTACATGTTTCCCCCATACATCATGACCAGAACTCCAGGAGAGGCCATCACTGAATGGTCACTAATTCCCCATCAGATGACTAGCACTGCTCTAGCTGCCACGGAGGAAGCAAAAGATATATGTGCTGGCTCCTATTGGAGAGCTTGCTTGCTCATTTTATTGTCAAGATCTCTAGCTTCAGCGATAAGAAAGTAGGTTCACAAGTGTAGTATGTTTGCATGCATTTCAGAGCAATGTGTTCTCTTTTGTCAGTAGCCCATGGCTGTTATCTAAACAGCTTCGATGAGAACGTGCCACAATCTGCCAATTGCAAATGGATTGAATCCATAAGTTATCATAAACACATCATTTGAGAGATGGAAATTAATTTCTTTGTCAATTGCTTTTGTTCTTGGCCCACTCTTCAAAAGCCACTAAACTCTCAGCTTTAAGTAAACCATACAAGAGAATGAATGCAGGTAGCATCCGTTTGCTAGTTCTAGACACAATGGGGGAGATCCACAGTAACGGGAGAGTAGGAATGGCTATGAATAAGGCCTTTTAAGGTTTCATTTAGTCACAAACTGGCCACCTGTGAAATGACCCAAGCAGCCAGTTCTGCCTGCTAGCTTTCTTCCTGTCTCCGCTGCTTTCCTTTCTCCACTTGTCCCCATCCCAACCCACTCTTTCATATCTGCAGTCGAGACTCCCGCCATCAGGGTCTTCAGAATCGCTAGCTCCCCTCCTCATGGGAAAACAACCATCTCCCTATTAAGTTGGTAACTTCTGCCCCCACTTAAGGATGGCATTTACCACTTTAAACTATTGCTACACAGAATGAATCTTTTCATTAGCAAAATTAGCCAATGTGACAAGAAGATTTCTTTGCTTATAGCAGAACAGCTTCATTTGTGTGAAAGGAAGCCCTTGGAGTGTGCTTCTGGTTCATAGCTTCTTCCATTCCTTGATTTCTAGTCTGGATTTGCTTTTAAAACAAAACAAAAAACAAAACAAAACAGAAACAGAAACAAAACAAAAACAAAAAAAATGAAAAAATACCATTTTACTCTGCTGGAGCAACAGGATCAGGTGAGGATATTATTATCATCCTAATAATAATTCTCCCTTGTGTGGATTTGATTTCCATGCTTGACACGTTCTGAAGCCAGCAAGCCACTGCTACATGTCTCACTCACTGTCAAGCACTCGGACCACTGAATGTACAGGTACACTATTATGGAACCATGACCTGAGAAAGGGCATACTTATACTGCTTCCATATAGAATGAGACCGTAGCCGGGCAGTGGTGGCACACGCCTTTAATCCCAGCACTTGGGAGGCAGAGGCAGGAGGATTTCTGAGTTGGAGGCCAGCCTGGTCTACTGAGTGAGTTCCAGGACAGCCAGGGCTACACAGAGAAACCTTGTCTCAAAAAAAAAAAAAAAAAAAAAAAAAAAAAAAAAAAAAAAAAAAAAAGAAAGAAAGAAAGAAAGAAAGAAAGAAAGAAAGAAAGAAAGAAAGAAATAATAATAGATTGAGACTGTGACGTTATTTACACTCTGGTTTTTGGGGGTTGGGAGGAAAGGAGTGAGTAGGTTGTGTTGCTATAAGGACAGAAAAAAAAGGGACAATCTTGAAGTCTACGTGGGAAATGTGACTGTCTGCCTCCATTTTCCTCACTCCCTAAAGACAGTGTCATTGTGGTAACGAGTTTTTAGTTCCCTTCATCAATAAGGAGCCTTTCATTCTTTTTTTTGGGGGGGGAGGGTGTTCGAGACAGGGTTTCTCTGTATAGCCCTGGCTGTCCTGGAACTCACTTTGTATACCAGGCTGGCCTCGACTCAGAAATCTGCCTGCCTCTGCCTCCTGAGTGTTGGGATTAAAGGCATGCGCCACCACGCCCGGCAGAGCCTTTCATTCTTAACAGCTGTTTGAAGCTCAAGGTCTAAAAGATTCACATATATTATTCTTGGTTACCAGTGAATACAGTCTCCACTAAACAATAGCTACATCTATAGAAACATAGAACATTTCTGTAGCCTCAGCCCTGAGTATTATTTCATCTCTGTTAGAATAACCTTTCTCTCCTTGATTTGCATCCTATGGGTAACTATAAAACTACTAAACCATCCATCAATCAGCAAATGTGTCACATTGAACAAGTGGCCACAGCTCCTCACACCATTTTCAAAGTGAGGCAACTCTCAGAACTCTTGACATTTGCCCATGTCTAAAGAGCCCCCAAACCTGGTGGGTCAGTCCCGACGCCGGGAGCAGGCATGAGTGTGGGGATGTCAGCTTGGCTGCTGAATGTCTGAGTGTCAGCTCCTCTGGCAGAGGGCGTCTGCGAGTCAGGCTGTGGGGACAGGTGAGGCAGCAGCGTGGATAACACACCTGAGGTTAGAAAGTGAGATGGTTATGTCGATCACACCTGTTGCGGGCAGTCTAGACTCTAGGACTATAAGACTCAGCAAAGGTGCCACAGGGAGGTGTGACCCCATTTATTACCATTGCAAAGTTCCCTGGCCAGGAAAGAGGCTCCTGGGTTCCTGTTTATACACCTGTCCAGGTAACTTCTTTGACTTCCTAATCCCTGAAAGCTAGTTGGATTCACAAATAACTCTATAGACTAAGACTGCAGCCAAAGTTGCCCTATAGACTGAATAGCAGAAAACGCTACAACTCTTAAAAATAATAAAGTGCTGATTACAAAAATCACAAAGGAGAAACAGGAGATAGCACAAATACATAGGGTGGCCAAATTGAAAAGATCATTATCTCTGTGAAATATGAGAGATTTGAAAATCAGCACAAAACAGTTTAAATCGCCTTACTGTCAGTTTTAATGATTTGTAACATGCAGCATTGGGAAATTGTGGAGATAGTCATGCATGTATGCATGCTTACATACATGCTCACAGAAAAGCCCAAGAACCTAGACTATCTGAAATCATGACCAAAAGTGATTTATTTAAAAAAGCATGATTTGAGAGGGTGAAATTGTCACTGTATAATACATCTTAAGTATTGGTGTTTATATATATATACAAACATTATATATATACAAAAAAAATTCATACATACACTGTCTTATAGTATTTGATACTCTAGTGTGATGTGTGAATGGGAATACTTAGTGTAAGGGATTTCAATACAGAAAAACTGAATGGTTTACACCATTAGAAAAATAATTAATAAGTTAACCCCAAGTATATCAGCAACCAAGAAATAATTAGTTACATTGAAGACTATTGATCAATCATAAATATAAATTACACAATTTTCCCCAGCACATGACTGAAAGATCATTAGAGAGCAATTCTATTCTAAAAATGAAGGCATGCTTTTTTATTTGAATGCATTAGAAGTTTCCCAGGCAAATTGCACCATGCAGTTTGTTCTAAGAGACAATTTGGTATTTATACAATCTGTGTTTCTAATCCACTCCACCCTAAGCCTTTGCCTGGGGTGGTCTATCTGAAGCTCTGTGGTTTTAACATGCTCAAATAAAATTTGTGGATGTGAAGGATGCTGAAGTTGTGTGTTTTGTGTGTGTGAGATGAGATTAATAATGGAAAAGTGTGTGCTGCCACCAGATGGTCAGACATGATGTTCAGAGGTTGACACAGGTTCTAAGTGATTCATCTGCTGGTGGCAGGGATAAAGAGAAACTTTAAAGACCCGAGTATGCTAAGAGAATTATTCCCTTGTTCAGCTGCTTGCAGACAGACCATACCTGACAGCATTATACTCAGAACACTGACATCTGTATTGGTGTTGAGTGTGAATGTTGCTTTTTTAAACCAAGATATACAGTTCTGCTAAGCAGTTGAGTTTCACAGTGTCTCAAGAAGTGTTTTTGGAAACATATTTGCCTAAGAAAACTGCATCACAGATGTTATTTCAGAAATGTGTGCACAATTTCATGTTGGCAGAAGCAGATACTGACTATGTTGCAAATCTAAACTTGAAGAGAAGCTGAAACTTCTAATATGTCAAAGTTGGAAGGAATGCCACAGGCCTCCTGGGCAAAAAATAAAAAATAAAAAATAAAAAAATATACCCTCCAGCTTACATTCCAGTAGATTTCACGATTTTGGGTTGCTTAATTGTTAGTTTTTGTTTTAAGAGTGGACATAATCTCTGGGAAAACAGCACATCTCAAAACTGAAACCTCAATTCTGAGAGGACTGTTCAAAATAGTTCCCTATCTTTATATTTCTGATGATGTGAACCAAGAATGGAACTAAGAAATGGGAATATCCCACTTCAAGGCAGTTGTAAGGAAGCTCAGAGGTGTCAAAACACTGTGCCAGAGAATTCCTTCCTGCCCAGTGCTGCAAGGGGTTCCGAGCAGTCTTCGAGCAGCCTGCACAGATGCAGTGAACCTAGGGCACTGTCCCTGGTTACACGTAGGGAATCCTCACTTACACCTTTACCATCTCCTGAGCACCATCTTATTTTCACTAAGCAACCTTTCCCGATGATGTCTGCTGTCACCTGTATTTTATTATCTTGAAGAAAAATGCTTTGAAACTGCATATGTAACATCAATGATTGATCACTTTAGAAAGATTCTGAAAGGCAAATTCACCCCCCAATATCATTTGGTTAGGAAAGTTTATGTGTCAACCTATTATAATAAGAATACCAGCATTATCCAAGTTTCTGGGAGGACCTGGCTTGAGTGGTCACCTGGATGATATGTGGTCTCTGAAGAGCCATTTCCTCTTTCAGAGATGCTTGGGGGTGTGGATTCAGTGGTGCGAGCAGGTAAGGGGTCACTTTGAGGAAAAGGAAGGGCCTCCTCTGTTGTGTTCAGTCCTGTTATGTTAATGGATGAAAGAAGAGAAGGAATATATAAATCATGTCCCAAAAATGTCCATTCATATACATGTTCATATTCAGCTTCCTAAACCCACACACAGATACCAAGCTTATGTACTATGGAGTGTGCCTGCATATATGCACAAACACACACATACACAAATATATATGCATACATACACATATATACACATACTTACATATGTACATACATATAGCTATATACACACAGAGATAGATATATAAGTATATATACAGACAAGTATACTCAGGCAACATACATATGCACATATATTCACATGACCCATACAGACACACACAGACACACACATGGTTATAGATTTCTAACTACATATGCATATATAGATACAAATTATATAATAAAAGTTCATAATAAAGATGAGGAAATTGACTGGGAATCAGCTCCTCTTAGCTCTCTTCCAATCTAATCCTTGAGTAGCTACCCAAAGCAACTGGATTCAGAAGAATGAAAGCTAGTGTGTAAGAATGTCTAAAGGAAACTTGGAAAGACTTACAGATTGTAAGCAATGGTGTAGAAGAATAAAGCCAGAAATGAATCATTAGGAGACTTGGGATTCCACATGGAAAAAAGAAAAGAAAGGAAAACAGAAGAAAAGAGAAAAGAAAAGAAAAGAAAAGAAAAGAAAAGAAAAGAAAAGAANGAAGGGAAGGGAAGGGAGGGAAGGGAAGGAAGGGAAGGAAGGGAAGGAAGGGAAGGAAGGGAAGGAAGGGAAGGAAGGGAAGGAAGGGAAGAGAAGGAAAACCTCTGGATGAATCTGGTGTATGGGTCATGTCTGTAGCTCCATCACTCAAGAGCTGACCTCAAGTTCTAAGCAGCTTGGACTAAATCAGGATCTCCTGTCTAATAACAAAATGTCCTGCATGTGTAGATTCAAAAGATAAGCCAATCAATCAAATGAAGCCAAGGGAGAGTTCTAAAAGGAAAGCCTGGAAAACAAAATTCACAAACTGAAGTGCAAGTGATCTACTCTTATGAAGCTATGCAAATGTGTTTGCCTTTGTAATCAGAGACATGTGG
Organism: Mus minutoides; assembly: GCA_902729485.2. Taxonomy (NCBI): domain Eukaryota; kingdom Metazoa; phylum Chordata; class Mammalia; order Rodentia; family Muridae; genus Mus; species Mus minutoides. Next base: position 789,018 of record LR749846.1, read on the forward strand.
TACTGAAATAAACTTGTTCTAACTCACTGCTCACTGTTCTAAAGGGCAGAAGTGTGAGGAAGGAGTGAAAGATAATCCTGTTCAGTGGATGTGGATATATACACTGCCTGCAAAGAGTTTGCACAATGGGGGTAAATGAAACACTTCTATGGTTCCCTTTATTTAAAATGTTTTTATTTTGTGACAAATATAAATAAATCAAATTTAGTTTTGTTTAATTACATATATATATTATATATATATAATGCTCTATCTGCATGAACACTTTATTGCCAGAAGAGGGCACCAGATCCCATTACAGATGGTTGTGAGCCACCATTCAGTTTCTGGGAACTGAACTCAGGACTTCTGGAAGGGCGGCGTATTCTCTTATCCACTGAGCCATCTCCCAAGTCCCCTAAATTTAGTTTTTAAAATCATCATGTTCTATCTGGGATTATTAGGGATGTTATTTTTAAATTGTCCCTTGCTTAATGTGCATTAACGTCTTTGAGTATTAAAATATGCCATTTTTAAACATTCACTTACTCAAAACTAGGTGTACTTTACCAAATAAAGATTAAAGCAACCTTTGCAAATTCAATTAGAGGTAAGACATACCCCTCATATTTAGGATCACTCTTCTAATCTAATTATCTCTCACCCACTATGCATTGAATTAAAAGGAAGATCAATTTTTTTTTTAAGTTAGAAGGAAGTAGGGGGAAAAAAAGCAGAGAGGGAGAGAAGAGAGGTGGAAGGAGGGATTTTTAAATCGAGTGCACTCAGTGTTAACTCAGTGCCCTCTTCACAAATGACAATTTATTTTTAGGTTAGATCAGCTAAGTGGAAAGGTTGCAATGGTCTCCTGGCCTGAGAGAATGTTGCAACAAGCTGTCCATCATACACACAGATACTCCTGAGGAGTAGACAAACCACAAAAGACTTTGGAAGCATTACTTTAAACCCTCAATGTTAAAACCCATGCTGCTTTGAAGAGTGTGGTTCCTCAAGACATTTCCCAGCAAAGCAAATTCAGTCCTTGGTGTATGAAGAAGTCTTCAGAGAAATCTCTCATGTAGAAGCTTTAATATCTTCACAGACACTTAAGTTCAAGTCTCAGCATTAAAATCTATGACTGCAAATTTGCCAATTTTCTAGTGTCCCTGAATCCTTACTTTGAACAATCTGAGTTTTTCACTGATTATCTTCTATTGGTGATATTTGGGGACACCATTCTTCTTTGTATTATAGGCCACAATTCTAACTTAACTTTCAACAAGGTAAAAGAATAAGCTATCATTCTTTTTTTTAAGATTTATTTTATTTATTATATGTGAGTACACTGTAGCTGTCTTCAGACACTCCAGAAGAGGGAGCCAGATGGTTGTGAGCCACCATGTGGTTGCTGGGATTTGAACTTATCACCTTCGGATGAGCAGTCGGGTGCTCTTACCCGCTGAGCCATCTCACCAGCCCCCAAAAGCTATCATTCTATCCCATCACCTTCCTCTCCTGCAACAATGTCTCCTCTATGTGACCTGAGAGTAGCTTGATATTTTGTAAAGGAAAAATGTCAAATTTCATTTAAGAATTTGGCATAAGCCAATCACAAGCTGCTCTGCAGCAAATGTTTTATCAAATGTCTCTGCCACACAATAAAACTATACAATTCTAATTTTAGACATTGAAAAATAAAAGAATGTGATTTTTTTTAAGGCTCAGGAGTGGGATTTGTAAGTATCTGCATAGTGTTGCATTTAATGACAAATAATTCCTAGGATAATCAACTTTTAGCATTTCAGATTTGCTCCCCTTGAAATGTGCATTTAAGTTATTAAAACAGTCATGTTTATGGTCTCACTTACCTTCTTAAGACATACTGTCAGCCACATGATTAATCCGGAAACAAACATTTGCAGTAACAGAAACATGCAAGGGTTCTAACTTCCCTTTACCCACCTACAGGTCACTTCCTCTGTGTTTAGGATTTAAAAAGTTTTCACGTCTATGCTTGGGCATTAGAGAATTTTTAACACACTGGCAGCATGAGCATTATTTACATTGCTTTTCTCAAAGGCTTTTAGGAAAAAATTAATTGAATTACAGTAGGAAACTTTGTAAACTATTAATGCAGCATATCCTAATATCAAATCTCCAAGCATAACTTTAAAAATGGCAAATTACTCTTGAAAAGACATTATAAAATGAAATTTTAACTAAAAGTGAACCTATATTAAAATCTAAATATAAGTGAATTTTACATCCAATTAATTTATATAATGCATTTGTCCTTATATAAATATGACATTGGTTTTAGGTTTCTTACCCCATTTCTAATTCAATGGTTTTTTTAAGAATATTTTTATGCAATATATTCTGATCACAGTTTTTTCTCTCTATTAAAATCTTATCCCATGTACAGATTTTCAAAATTTATTTACAGTCTTAAATTTTTAAAACGATTAGAAACTTGCTATGCCATTTATTGTCAATATAACAAAATGTTAAAGTTTAAATTAAACACAATAATAATTATGAAATTTAAAGAATGTTCAACTAGTCACTAAATTTAATATTAGAAAGAATTTTAAGAACATGTAACAGTGAGGAACCACACACTACTATACAATTTCTTCTTTAAACTTCTTTCCAAATAAGAATAAACTTTATCTATATTATCATGATTGTTGTAACAAAAATAAAATATTAAAAGTCAAATATTAATTCTTACCATCACTGGGTGTAGGTGTTTGCCCTGAAAAAAAAAAAAAAACACACTTTTAGAAATTTTCAGATTTAAAGCATACATGCAATTATACATCATATATTTTATTCATATTTATTTTCAGCACATGTCATCTTAATGAAAGCAAGTTCCCAATTTTTCTTTCTGTTAATGTTTTGATGTTTTGAAGACAGCTACAGGCTGACCTAATGGATTTAAAATGTGGTCCTAAAGAAAGAGGAAGGTGTTGGGGGGGGGGGCTCACAGTTTGGTGTCAACCTATAGAACAATTCCTTTAATGGGAGGGCTATAGAATTTTTTTTCAACTTTTATTAGATATTTTCTTCATTTACATTTCAAGTGTTATCCAGAAAGTTCCCTATATCCTCCCCCCTCCCGGCCCTGCTACCCTACCCACCCGCTCCCACCCCCTGGCCCCGGCGTTCCCCTGTATTGGGGCATATAAAGTCTGCATAACCAAGGGGCCTCTCTTCCCACTGATAGCCAACTAGGCCATCCTCTTCTATATATGCAGCTAGAGACACGAGCCCAGGGGGTACTAGTTAGTTCATGGTTATTCTTCCACCTATAGGGTTGAAGACCCCTTCAGCTCCTTGGGTACTTTCTCTAGCTCCTTCTTCCTTGGGAACCCTGTGTTCCATCTAAAAGCTGACCGTGAGCTTCCACCTCCATAGAATTTTTTTTAAATTTGAATCAATATTTTTGTAAATGAACACAAGATGGAACTAAGTTAGAAGCAAAAAAATGCAAAGAGTAGCAGAAGCGCGCGCGTGCACACACTCACACACACACACACACACACACACACACACACACACATAAATACATAAATTCGTGATGATTCTCTCAATAAGCAGATCTCATTGGGAGAATACACGGGAGTGAACCGCATCCCTGAAACAATCAGGCGGCAACCCCCCAAGACTTTGCATGTCTTTGGAAGAGAAAATGAAAAGTTAAGAAAAGGAACCAGGGCCGTGGATGTTTCTGCATATTACTGAGTTGCTGAAGTGTGAACATTCTCACTGAATTAAAAGAGGGAACCTCTCAAGGGAAAGAGGCAAGTTTGAATGGATGCTGATTGCCCATTTCGGAAGCGTTCTTGTGGAGACGGGTGAGCTTATACTACGCATGCCCGGAGCACACAGATGGACGCTGTAGCTGACACAAGAGTCGAAGACAAAATGCAGGAGTTAAATGAGTGTCAAGAAGAAAGCTGAGGAAGCTGAGGAGGTACTTCCCATCAGAGGAAAGAAATGAGCAGAGACTGTTTGGAGAAAGGTTTCTCTGAAATTATGTGCCAATGACACAGATCAGAAAGATATTGCATACACACACATACACACACACACACACACACACACACACACACAAAATGAGGTGATTTTGCCATTATGCTAATATGCTAATAATCATCATAGAGTATATTTTCACAACTAAAAATAGCTATAATGTCACTGGGTGGAAGAACTAAGGTCCACTCATGACTGTGACATTGGTATGTGTTCTGTGACTGTATTGTTTTGAAAATATTATTTGAAATACTGTCCCATTTTTTTTTGGCTAGTCAGCTTGTACTTCTTATTCTATTTTTATATTCCTCTTAACAGCATTCCTGTCCTCTGATCCGTTCTAATTTCTTTCCAAATTCAGCTCTGAGAATTATGTTGGTTTGCAAAAGAGAGAATGAGAAGAAGCAAAGTATAAACATATCAGTCATTAACAGATCATGTTTTAAATAAGATGAAAAATGACTTGTAGTCATTGTGAAGAATATAGTGTACCAACAAGATTAAAATGTTCAAGTTGCTTTGACTATATGAAACCATAGCAAACAGCTTCTTATTCTTCTCTCGAGAGACACAGGTAAACGTTTCAACATCTAGAGAGAGTTTGATATACCCCTTCTCAGTAGCACCACGTGGTTCCCTGGAGGTTCACACCATCTTATTGACTTAAGTTTAGGAAGTAGCTATTGCTTTGTTGGCCTGCTGTTAGAAGTGAGAGTCGAGCATGATAAAGGCATGATCCACCCCTGAGAGAAGTCAGCAATGCAAAGGACAAATTCATCCAGTAATCTGCATGAACATGTAAGTAATACATGCACCCTGTTTGGACTGATAATGGTTGCAAAGAACTCCACAGTATAATGAAGAGGAGAAGGAGGAGAAGCTACTGTATTGGGGGTGTGTATTTATTTACTAGGTACTCAGTGTTAGAGAAATCCTTGGATGACTTTGAACACAGAGTATACATAAAGGAGAAGCCAAAGCTATCAGATGACAGTTTTTCAGACATGAAAGTGTAAATGTTAGAGATCCTGACAAGGGATTGGATGCTTTTCTGAAGGTGACAGAAACCTCAGGATCAATGAATATGAAGAAGCAAACAAATAATCCCTTTGGTCATAGAAGAGAGGGGCATTTTAGAGTAGGTTATACTAACTTTACCACTCATTTGGGAGACCACTCTATTTCATGGTACTAACTTAGTTGCTTGTTGCCACCAAAACGTGTAATACTAAGCCAAAACTTTTGATAAAAGGACTATAAACTTACCACTTATCATATGTTCATGATAAAAGATGAATAATGAATGTAGACAAACTATATGAAGTCACCTTTGCATGAATTGGGGTGTACTGTATGTATGTGTTCATATGTGCACAGGCACAAATATGTATATGTGTGGGTAGAGGCCAGTAGTTAATGGTAATCACTCACTACCTTATTTTTGGAGACAGGGCCCCTCACTGAACCTAGTGTTCATGGATTCAGTTAATTTGGTGACCAGCAAGCCCAAGGAGCCTCCTGTCCCTGTCACCCCCACATTGCGATCAAAGGTGAATGAATGCCACTACATTCAGCTTGCTTGATTATTTGTTTAACATGACTGCTAGGAATCGGGGCTCAGGTCTTTATGCCTGCAGGGCGAGCGTTTTCATGACTGAGCCATTAGTTTCTGTTTTGTTTATAAAATATTACACAGAGACACAGAGATAGAGACAGTCAGACAGAGGACAAACACACACACACACACACATACACACACACCTTAACCTTATTTGAAAGAAAATTGAAGTACTTCAGAACTATTGTTTAGAGCCAATGTAAGACCAAAATTGCTTGTTTTGTTTACAAAGTCCTTCCAGGTAGATTCTCAATACCAGTAGCTCTCTTATTGGACAGGATAAACAAACAAACAAACAAACAAAAATAACCTGTCAAAAATTCTTTTTAAAATACCTGCAAATAATTTTTTAAATCATCTAGAGTATAAACTAATCACTTTAAGAAACTATAAATTCTGCTCAGCCGTAAAGATTCAAAGTACACATAAATATCTCCCAGGTATTCCCCTGTCAAAGGAAAAAACACAAAAGAAAACTACAAATATTAAAATAGGAATGCAGTAAAGTTGCCCTACAGAAATAGCCTAGTTATTAAGCCACTATCTGAAAGCCATCCACGCCCATGTTATTTAAGATCTTTTGCATATACTAACAGCTACCTCTGTGGATACTTTACATATGAAATACACTGGAATGCAGGGGCTTCGCATGAATATTTATAGGCGTGTGCTACTTAAGATCTTCAACAGTTAGAGATGTGTTTGTCATGTTTCTGGAAATCTTTCTAAATTACATGAATAGATTATCACCAAAATCATAAGTAGATGTAGCCTTCGAGGATCCTTATTGTTATACAGAAAAACCTGAAATGACTGGGTTGGGGGGCATTTAGTTAGCACATGGCCTTCCATTTGACTGCTTACAGGGTCACAGAGTAACCTGCTGGGGCCATGCAGAGCAAATGAGTTAAGGTAGCATTCTGATCTGCTCCCTGTATATCAACAGCACTGTTCACCAAAACCAAACCATGTGTTGTCAATACATCTGGTATTGAGAAATAAAACCTTTGCCAAGTGACTCATAACCAGTGCAAATAGGATGATGTGTTAGTAAAATAGCATCTCCTATCTATCTATCTATCTATCTATCTATCTATCTATCTATCTATCTATTTACATAAACACACACACACACACACACACACACATATATATATATATATATGAATGTCTGTACATATATGTATATGTGTGTGTTTTTGTGTAAGTATACATATACACATACACATATGCATAAACATACACACAAACACATACATATGTTTGAACAGAATTCAGAAGAAATAACAATAGCTGAAGAAAAATTACATGAAATAGCCATGTAAATTAAGAACAGTATGTTTAAAGGTAGATGACAGTAAAGTGGATGAAAATCACTTTTTTAAAACTATGGATTTTAAAATCTTTTTCTAAAATTTGTAAACGCAACAAGTATAGACACACACAAGCAGGGCACTCTACACACGAGCATAGACACTCAGTGTGTCCATGTGTTACAGAATTTTCTACTCTTCTGGTTATGCAATTTTCATGCCTTTTTCTTTAGCAATATTTCAGTAGATGGCACCAGAGAACCAGAAATCTGTAAATCATCACCTGGTGAGTATTTCCCCATTATAATCCTGTTGTGAATTACCAGCGGAATTGACTAGCTACATTAAACACGTGAACATGGAGATGACAGAGCCCTTGATCTTCAAAGCTCTGTTATTCTAACACGTGTATTGTTAACCGAATTTACCTTTCCCAATATGTTTCTTTTACAACTGGAAATGTTTAAATGATTGCAAATCAAAGTTACCTTGAAGTCACACCCCTAAGTCTGCCATCAGAGATTTAAGAAAAAGTAGGAATCAGTTTGAGTGGAAATGACATTTCAAAGGACATATTTGGGCTTTAAATATCATCTATTTCACCACCAACCTCCCTTCCAAAACAAAAGGAAAGAAAGAGAACCCCGCGGATCCCACGAGGGGATTTAAGTCTGTCTGCTTTGCAAGGACAGAAGAGTGGAGCAGAATAGAGGAAATAATACTTAGTCTGGGTACTAGCCTAAAAAGAACAGGGAGTGTTTTGAAGATTTGGAATGTATATCTGCATAACTTCCCTCCATGAGCCCAAAGGCTGTACAAAAGTGGGACCAGTGGATAAACACAAAAGCAGAGGAAGACTGAGAAGCTTTCAGGCTTTCTCTTCTTAGCCTGGCAATATCAGTGGGCATCAATAAAAGTGGAGGATTATATCTACTGTGTCCACTCTACAAACTAGGTATATGATCTAGTCTGTAATGACAACCGAGTTCCGATCAACATTACATAAACTGTGCACGGTAACATAGATGTGTTATCCCAGTTAGAGTCACAATTTCAAAACCAGACTGGGCTGCAGAGTGAATCAAAGGCCAGATTGGGCAACTTGGTAAGATTGTGTCTCAAGGTAAGAGCTCTGAAGCTATAGCTCAGTGGAGAGCATTTGACTACCATGTGAGAACGTCTGGGATCCATCTCCAGTAACACACACACACATACACACACACACACACACACAGAGAGAGAGAGAGAGAGAGAGAGAGAGAGAGAGAGAGAACTAAAAAATATTTTAGGAAACTATCAGAATAGGTCCTTCTTGCTTCCAACCACTGATGGAACACAGAGTGTAAACAACTCACTGAAATCCTATCACTATTAGACAATGCCAGGGTCACTTGGCCAACAGTTGTTTTTAATGTAGTCTTCTCAGTAAGCCATACAAGGCAGCCATTCTTCTCTGTATTTTCTATGTAATTAAGCAGGGAACAAACATGGCATATGAGGGCATATTAGACTTGAAGTAGGATGTATTAAAAAATAACTGCCCTAGTTCTTTCTATCAGCATTATGTTAAAATATTGGTTGTGTGAGCATTGCATCTTGACTCTATAGAATAAACGAATGGCTGCCTACCTCTAGAAAATAATCATGGCGATTTATGCTCACGGGCCAGTAGAATACCCTGCCAGTGTCTATTGAGATGGAGTTCAGATTGTGGGAAAGGAAACTAAGAGCCAGAGAGTCCATGCCTTTCGGCTGTCTTTCAATCTCATGAGACCTATGAGTGCATAAGCTATACCAAGGCTCAGAGAGTGTCAACATACATTTTTTTCAGGCTTCCCTCATTCAAATGGACATCAAAGAAATACAAGACAGACAGACAGCAGGACGCACTAAAGAGCAACACAGTACAAACAGAAACAACACAAGAGCAAGAGGAATTGGAACCAGCTCTAACTCAGGACCTCAGAACTGGGACACATTGTGTCTGGAAACAAAGAGCAGGAGAAAAAAAAATCAGGCATTCAAAATCAGAAAGATGGAGGGAGGAGGGGGCAGTTAAGAGACACTGTCTAAAATCTTTTGTAAATCACATATTATAATTTATATACCATTCACAAATGGTGAAATAATATGTCCAAGTGACAACAGAGATACAGGAGTCAAGATTGAGGCAAAATGGTAGTCTCGGCGACTATAAGCATATAGTTCAATTAAATATTCAACCCTTGCTTTCACAATCTGCTTAAATCATAAATTAAAAATAAGGACAGCATTAGCCTGCAAAATACAATTGAGGACAAAACCAGAAAATGTTTAATGAATGAAAGCACTTTAAGATCAGATAGTAAAAGAATTTCTTTTTTTTTTTAAAGATTTATTTTATTTATTATATGTAAGTACACTGTAGCTGTCCTCAGACACCCCGGAAGAGGGCGCCAGATCTCGTTACGGATGGTTGTGAGCCACCATGTGGATGCTGGGATTTGAACTTATCACCTTCGGAAGAGCAGTCGGGTGCTCTTACCCGCTGAGCCATCTCACCAGCCCCAGTAAAAGAATTTCTTAATTCAGAAACAATGTCTACCTATCTTCTGAACCTAGATAATTGTCCCTCACACTATNACTATCAAATACAGCCTTCTGTTTGTGATTATATTTGAGTATTAATAACATGCGTGCAACACTAGTAAACATCATGTGCTTTCTCTCTTTTTTATTTGGCTAAAAGTATCATGCTATCAATTTCAATTATGTTAATTAACTAAGTAAGCAAGCAAGAGGAAAGTAAAGACTGAAAACCTGGACAAAGTGGTACACGGTGAAACCTTCACAATTGGGAGAGGAAAGCTGGGGGCTCCTGAGTTCAAGATCATCCTTAGATCAAAGCAAGTTCCAGACAAGCTGTGCAAGATTCTTAGTGAACAAAAATGAAAATAAATCCAGGTGGCCATGTGAGAAAAATTATGTTTGGCATTTTTGTTTTCTTGTCTTATAATAAATGTCTTCAATAAAAGGTTAAGAACATAGATAGGCACTTCCTGTGTGGTCATGGCAACATCAATGTGTAGTATTGGCAACGTCAGGGTCTTTGAACTAGATGCACACGTTTTCAAATGACCCATGTTCAAGGCATCAAAACTTGAGGGAGAAGATTGTGAGTTTGAGGCCATCTTGGGCTACGGTGAGAGGCTTTCTTGAAAACCATTATCAAAATTCTATTCAACCACCATCAGAAAAGCTTCCTCCTGCAGCAGATGGAACAAAAGCAGAGACTCACATGCAGACATTACAGCACAGAGTGCTTGGAGCACACAGCCCTAAATAAGATGTCTCCACCCATTTCTTCCCAGTAGAGCTCAGAGAACTCCACAGAAGAGGAGGCAGAAAGAGTGTAAGAGCCAAACTGGATGACGGGCACCAGGATAATAAGGCCTTCTAAATCAACTGAGCACAGGTCATATAAACTCACAGAGACTGAAGCAGAAGGCACAGGGCCTACATGGACCTGTACCCGATTCTCTGCATACACACACACACACACACACACACACACACACACACACACACATATATATATATATATATATATATATATATATTTTACAGCATTCAGTTTAGTGTTTTTATGGGACTCTTGAGTGTGAGAACAATTGAGTCTCTGACTCTTGTACCTTCCTTTGGGATCTTTGTCTTCTCTTGGTTTCCTTGTCCAACTTTGATATGAAGAATCTTGATTTACCTTAGTATATTTTATTTGGTTACAGTTTGTTGTAATCACTTAGAAGACTGTTCTTTTCTAATGAGAGACAGAAAATGAGTGGATCTATTTGGGAGGAGATGAGGGGGGAAAACTTTAATCCAGATATATTGTATGAGAAAATACTTTATTTTTAATAAAATGGGGAAATATTTTTTTTAAAAAATCATTATCATTGCAGTCATCATCATCATCATCATCATCATCATCATCATCTCCACCTCCTCCACCTCAAAGTACTCATCGTCCCTTGACTTTCTCCAAGATCCCCCAGCGTCTGAACACAGCAGGACTGTGGAGGCCACATCTTTAGACATTCTAGATTGTATCAATAATGTGTAACTGTGTATGTGTATATGCCTTGGCATAATCAGTACTGTAATAGTGACTGATATAAAACACAAATCCTGTAGTTGTATCATTAGCGGACTGACAACCAGGTTCACAGCACAAACTCTGTACAAAAATGAGACTATAGGCAGCCACAGCGTGACCTGTGTGCTTGTTGTTTTCTTACGTTGGAGTAGAGATTTGGGTAGGGAAAGAGAGGAAGCATCGCTGGTGGCGATATTTCCCCACCCACTCACTAGTCTGAGACACTTCCCAGGATAGACCTATTTTTAGACTTAGAATATCTATTTTAGTCTTATGTGGCTATCTATTTTCCTTTTTTTTTTAAATCCAGAAGTGTAAACCTGGTGTCAAAAATATGTGCCAGGCAGCAAAAATTATCTAACTCTACTAATTAACATTTTACTATGTACGATTTTATAACTCTTTACTTCCTCTGAAATAGAGTAAGATCACAGTGAAAGGATTATACAGAAGCACCAACACATGCTGGCAGCAAGCTGTGCTAAAATGCTTTACTGTTTTCAGAGCCAAGAATAAAAGTTACTATTTCTAGTAAATACTAGGTGTACGACACAGTGCTGAATGATGTTTTATGAAATACTAGGTGCTGAATGAGGTTAAATTATACTTTATATAACATTACAACAATTCAGTAAAGCAGATAACACTGTCTTCTTACTTAGAGCCTTTTATAAGTTACACACACACACACACACACACACACACACAGATAGCTACAGCTACACATAAGAAAAAACAAAACAAAACAAAAACGTGATATATATCTTCTCAAGTCTAGCTTATTTCACTGAACATAATTTCTAATTTGGTCTAATTTCCTGTGAATGCTGTATAAATATCATAAATAAATAGATGCAAATCTAGAGAATGAAAGGTAGTAAAGTTTAAACTTAACTGAAGATCTGTCTGATATAAAAAGGCTTATTCAACTGCACTGTGATAAGAAAAAAATTAACATTAAAGTCAGTATTTGTGCTGAACAGCTAGGGGAGAATTAACAATGATCAGAATACCTTATATGCACCATCAAAATGGGACCCAGAGGATGCCACAGTGAAAGTCAGTAGTGTTTTCCTTCATTGTGTTTTGTATGAGACAAGATCTAGTCATGCTTTGAACTAGGTATGTAACTTGAGCTACCCTTCAACTTATAATGCTCCTCCTGCCAGTCTTCCAAGTGGTAGGGTTATAGTCATGTACTCTCACACCCCCCAAAAAATATTATCATTAAAACACACATACACAATTGCATTATGCTGGAAAGAAGAGTAAGTCACAACATTCACAGGAAATTAGACCAAATTAAAAATTATGTTCAATGAAATAATCTAGCCTTGGGAAAATACATATATCACGTTTTGTTCCTATGTGGAGCTGTATCTCTCTCTCTCTCTCTCTCTCTCTCTCTCTCTCTCTCTCTCTCTCTCTCTGTGTGTGTGTGTGTGTGTGTGTGTGTGTGTGTGTGTGTGTGTGTAACTTATAAAAGGCATAAAAATAAAATGTGGCCGATGAGATGGAAGAAAGAAATCTAAGAGGAGAGGGGAAATATAAAAGGCTAATGGACCGTATAAGGCATGAAAGCAGAAGGAAGAGCTCTTAGGGGAGGAAGAGGGCCTGTAAGGGGAAGAAAGGGGACCAGGGCAGCACTGTGGGGGAAGGACAAAGAACAAGGATGCATATGTATAAAAATGGCCCCAATGACACCCACCATGTGAACGCTCATATGTCGGTAAAAGTGAAAACTGTTAGACTGTGACAGTAAAAAGGGAACCTTTTCATTGTTTAGGGGGAAAGGACACAAAATGAGCAGCCTGAAGCATAGTGGGGAGGAGAGCAGCTTGGCTTGACTGCCCATTCACCCAGACCCTCTAAGAGAGAACAGGGGAATGCCAGGGCCATTACGTGGGAGGGGGTGGGTAGGGGAGCAGGGCGGGGACGCGGGAGGGTAAGGGAAAATTTCTGGATAACATGTGAAATGTAAATGAAGAAAATATCTAATAAAGAGAAAAAAAAAAAGAGAGAGAAATAGAAAAACAAGTTTGAAGATGTCCTTATTAGTATTTTCAAGATTTCAAAACAAATAAAACGATGCGCTGTGTGTGTGTGTGTGTGTGTGTGTGTGTGTGTGTGTGTGTGTGTGTGGTGTTAGCTTAAACAAAAAAATAAACAGAAAATGAACGCTACATTGTGGGACATCTACCACCAAACTGTTCTCGGTCTCATGAAGAGTATCAAATGTCTCCCCAAGACTGCACCCAGTCCTCCATTCTCCCCAAAGCAGTGGATAATCAAAGCCAAGGTTGATAAATGCCCAACTAATTTTTTTCTCATCTCTCAGTCATGAAAGTGCTGAACAGAAACACTTGGCGCACTTTCAAAAATCATTAAAGTACAGGCATAATGGGAAAAGCAAGAGAGAGGTAGCTTTCATCCGGAGGGGATTTCGGTGTGCTGTTCGGCTGCTCTGCTGTTTGCAAAAGCTAAAGGCTCGCTCGCAGCAGTGTCTCTACTGCCCTTGTGGTTTCTTCTCCTCGCACACTTCTGTTTTTCTCATTCTAAGTCTTTATAGGAAAGGAAGAGGCGCAGCTCATGCGGTTAAGCACAGAAGAGCTTCCAAATGGTGCAACCGGTTGCCATAGCACCAGCATAATCAGCCCTATCTCGGGGTAAAACCGCAACTTCTCTAGTTCATGTTGAAGCTGCCTGGCTGCACACTTTAACTGCTACAAAATACCGAATTTCAGGTTGACTTGACTTTGCTCTAGTGAAATCGTATTTCAACAACGAGGCTAACTTTGTATAATGATTGGTTTGAATTCAGAGGCGCTTCACTCTGCAAGGTAACTTACAAATGATACTTTAATGTCAAAATATTAAATCCCATCTTATATTTAAAAATACAAACAGGAATTGTGTAATGAAACTCAGAGTGAACATATTACAATAGGAAAAGTCTAATAGAAAATGGAACATGTTCCTTTCCATTCAAGATTATGAAATGATCAAAGATAATGAGGCAGGGATTTTTCCATATTTGTGAAGAATCCTCTGCTATAATGTACAAAAATAATACCTACCAGTAGGAAATACCATATCACCATCTTTGGGAGCCAATGAGCTAAGCTCCTTAAGTTGGATAACTTCCTAAATGTTACACCTGATAGTACGGTGAAAGCAAGGCCTGAAGGAGAGATGCGGGCTGGTCTTCTCTTTGCCTGGGCATATCAACGAACAGTCATTTGCCCTGTGTTGGAAACATTTTTCCCTGGTGAGGATTTTTACCAACACTCTTACTTGTTGATTACATTATTTTTCCATGATAGAGAAAAATATTAATGTAGCCCACCGATGTTCATAAACAATATTGGGGTTGTGAGATATTGCCTATTTAGTTGCTTAAGAAAAACTGATCTTGGGCCAGTTCTTCAGGCTTTCTGTGAGGAGAAAGGATATTGTCTGTCTGAAATAAAATAAGTAACATGCTGAATCCTGACACCTGTTATAATATCTTAGGCTGTCTGCATGATATCACTGATTTTCAACCTGTGGGTCTGTCTGAGACCCTGGAGGAGTCTCATATCAGACATTCTACTTATCAGATACTTACATTATTTTATAACAGTAGCAAAAATATAGTTATGAAGTAGCAACAAAAATTATTTTTATGGTTTGGGGTCACCATACCATGAGGAACTATATTAAAGGGTCACAACATTAAGAAAGCTTGAGAACTACTGATCTAAGTGTTAGAAAAACCATCCTTCCTCCAGGAAGTCTACTCAAGGCTTGCAATTCAGTTGGACTAGCCCTTACCTAACATCAAGGAGGCCCTGAGACGAACCCCCAGAAGTGCCAGAATCAGATGTAGTAGCTTCTTCCTATTACCCCAATAATCAGGAAGTGGAAACAAAAGACTCAGAAGTTTCAGGTCATCCTCATACTCAGCTACACAGAGAATTCAAGGGCAGCTGGGCCTAAGGCGACGCTGTAAAAATAAAAAATCCCCAGACACCTACTTGGATCTAGATTTCCTACTCAGGGCTCCTACACCTCCAACTCTCAGAGGTTCATCTTATTTGTTCATGTGTCTGAGACAGGGTCTCATTTAGCCCAAGCTTCATGTTTGCTTATGGTTATCAAACTCATTGTGCAGCCAAAATGACTTTTCTCTGCTTCTGTCATGCTGGCATTACCAGCACTCACCACCATGTTGGACTCCTGTGATGCTGGGAATCAAATGTAAAGATTTATACGTGTTAGGCAAGCATACTACCAACTGAGCTACATTCTTCGCTCTGGAAGTCGTTCATAAGGGTTGAGAAACTTTCCCTTTTCCTACGTGTCTATGCTACTTACATTTAGGCTCTAGATTAGCAGTGCTCAATCTGTGGGTGGCAACCCTTTGGAGATCAAACAATCCTTTCACAGGGGTCGCCTAAGATCATCGGGAAACAGGGATCTTTACATTACAATTCACAACAGAGGCAAAATTACAGTTATGAAGTAGCAACAGACATAATAACCAATCATGTTGGCTGGGGGTCACCCAACATGAGGATCTGTAATAAAGGGTTATAACCCTGTTTGATGAATGGTAGTCCTCTTGGGTTATTAAATGAGAAAGGAAGACATGGGTGGCTCAAGTAAGCTGCTTCATAATAGAGTAAGCAACAGCACCAAGCCTAAATCCCAGGTCATACAGAATTCAAAGAACCTGATTTGCACAAAGCTCCATAATGTTTTCACTTAGTAATAGAGGATTCTGAGAACCCATTTCCCCCCATTTTCCTCAAGTTTGGAACAAAGTTCTTGAACTCCTGAAATCTGAGGCCTGCTACTTCCTAGTTCTTGTCTGCCTTCTCAGGCATCCTCCCATACACACACACACACACACACACACACACACACACACACACACGCACATACACATATGGCATCATCAACAAAACTCTAAAGAACCCTGATATGTGTCTTTCCTATTAAAATATTTTCAGAAGCATCTTCTTGGTGTATGCCCAGGAGTGGTACTGCTGGGTCTTCAGGTAGTACTATGTCAAGATTTCTGAGGAGCCACCAAACTGATTTCCAGAGTGGTTGTACCAGCTTTCAATCCCACCAGCAATGGAGGAGTGTTCCTCTTTCTCCACATCCTCGTCAGCATCTGCTATCACCTGAGTTTTTGATCTTAGCCATTCTGACTGGTGGAGGTGGAATGTCAGGGTGTTATTTTGATTTACATTGCTCCAACATGTAATAAGGACACATGCTTCACTATGTTCATAGAAGCCTTATTTGTAATAGCCAGAAGCTGGAAAGAACCCAGATGTCCTTCAACAGAGGAATGGATACAAAAAAATGTGGTACATTTATACAATGGAGTACTATTCAGCTATTAAAAACAATGAATTCATGAAGTTCATGAACAATGAACGATGAATTCATCAAGTTAGGCAAATGGATGGAACTAGAAAATATCATCTTGAAAGAAGTAAGTCAGTCACAAAAGAACACACATGTTATGGACTCATTCATAAGTGGATATTAGCCCAGAAGTTCAGAATACCCAAGATACAATTCATAGACCATATGAAGATCAAGAAGAAGAAAGATTACAGTGTGGATACTTCGGTCCTTCTTAGAAGAGGGATCAAAATATCCATGGGAGCAGATACAGAGACAAAGTTTGGAGCAGAAACTGAAGGAAAGGTCATCCAGTGACTGTCCTACCTGGGGATACATTCCATATACAGTTACCAAACCCAGACACTACTCTGGATGCCAACAAATGCTTGCTGACAGTAGCCTTATATAACTGTCTTCTGAGAAGCTCTGCCAGTTCCTGACAAACACAGAAGTGGAGGCTCACATTGGAGCCATCCATTGGACTGAGCACAGGGTCACCAATGGAAGAGCTAGAGAAAGGACCCAAGGAGCTGAAAGGGTTTGCAGCCCCATAGAAGGAACAACTATATGAACCAACCAGTATCCCCAGAGCTCCCAGGGACTAAACCACCAACCAAAGAGTACACAAGGAGGGACTCAAGGCTTCAGCCACATATATAGCAGAGGATGGCCTTGTGGGACATCAATGAGAAGAGAGGCGCTTGGCCTTGTGAAGGCTCAATGCTCCGGTGTAGGAGAATGCCAGGACAGGGAAGCAGGAGTGGGTGGGTTAGTGAGCAGGGAATGGGAGGATGAGATGAGGGGGTTCAGAGGGGAAATGAGGCAAGGGGATAAAATTTGAAATATAAAGAAGATATCTAATAAAAAATAAAATATTTTCAGGATCAAATTCTAACATTCCTTGCTACCTACTTTAGTTCATCTTCAGGTACCAAAAGGTTATGATAGCAACTTGCTTTGATGATTCCATCCTGGGAGGCTGTTTGAGGGCCTCCACAAGTAGGAACTCAACAATCCTTAGAAATTCTTACTGATTCTTGCAGCATTCTGCCTTCTCCAAATATGTCTCTGAAAGAAGCTGGCAGAATCAGAATTCTTTATGTCCGGGAGAGTGTCAGGCTTATGAAATAAAACTAGTAAGTAGTTCTGATGTAACTTAGGAGTGTTCCTTTAGTCATGTAGCACTAATATTGCAGCAATGGTTTGTTGAAACACTGTGAGAAAGAGCATGCGTGGACTTTCCTTCCATCAGATACAGCTACATTCTCTCTTGACATTTTCATGCACTTCTGAATTTCCATATGTATCTACACTTACATTCAGGCAATGGAGAACAAAATGTCAAGTGATAACCCCAAACATCAGTACCTGCATGGAGAGATGAACTGGACTTTGTATTGTGTGCAACTAACCTGTTTTGAACCCTAAACGGAGACAATCAGGATCCTGTGGAAGTTTAAAACCCAGCAATCTCAACCTTATTACTGAATATATATACCCAGGAAATAGAATCAACATGCCTTGCAGCCATATGAGCATCTGTGCTCTTTGCAACGCTGCTGACAGTAGCCAGGAAATGGAAACTTAAGTGTCCATCAGCCTATGTGATAACACAGAAAGTGAGTTACACCATGGAAGAATGTTATTCAGGCTTAAAAAGATGGAATCCCACCTTGGGTAAAGGCATGGATAAAGTCTGAGGATGTGCATAAGTGAAGTGAACTAGGCTAAGACAGACAAATCCTTCCTAATCTTCCTTATATGTGGAATCTAAAATGTTTGACCTAAGATACAGTGAGGGTTGTGGTTATGGATACCAGTGAGAGATGGGAGAGGCAGAAGGGAGGCACTTCACAGTATTCAAAGCCATGGGTAAACAGGACAGCAGAGCAATTAAAGTTTGAAATAGAACGTATTTCAAGTGAACTAGAAAAGTGTTTTATATTATTCTGATTGAAAACATTCATTGCCCTGGTTTAATCAATGTTATATAATTCATGTATCAAATCACCACACCATATCCATAAATTTATACAATTATTACTAATTAAGAATAAAATAAGTAATATTTGAGGTTTTTTGTCCATAGACCTAAAATCACAATATCTAGTATGGATGTGGGTTTTTATTATTCAGAGGAACACTAAGAGAAGGTGTTACATTACAGAGGGCAGTTAATGATTATATATTAATAATCATTAATAAGATTTGAATAAGATTTCTGAAAAATTCTTCTAATTTTACTTTCCTCAGGTTGAACAAAACTGCAGACAACCTGAGTGATATTCCCAGATTATAGTACACACTGTGCCCTGAGTCCTGAACACACTTATCATATTCACTGTTGTATGTTATCACACGCCTTTTGCGTGTCTCCTCCTTCTATGGAAGGCTTTAAAGAAATGCTATCAAAAATGACACTGATGAGTGACAACAGAGGCATCAGTCCTCCAAGCCACCTGATCTTCAAGTAGACGGTCATATGCAAGTCCATCTTCGGGCACTTCTGAATCCCAGGCCCCTGGATGTCCTCAGAGCAATGCCAGGCCAGGTAGACTCTGGAACTGTTTCCTGGAAGTCATCATGGAACCTTCCCCACCCCCTGACACTCGCCAGCCACTGGCTTCTTATGCTGGTCTAGTAACATTTTCACAGTTGAGTGGGAAAAGTGAAGACCTCTTGGTGGTGGGTTTGTGCTTACTTGACTAAGCATCCTCCTGATTCGCTGATGCATTTCCAAATGCCAAAGGACACTTAGCGTTTATGTTGACTGTATCATAAGAGATCTGCAGTCAAACTTCAGCAGCTCCGACTCCCTCAGGCATCCTGGTACCCAGGGTCAACCCTCCCCATCAACATCAGTGTAGACTAGACTGAGAGAATGAAACAGCACAGCCATCGCTTGTCCTTCAGTCATCTGGAGGGTAAACTAGGCATACTTGCTCACTCTCTGTCTATTTTGATTCATGTCTTTCTTTGTTCACCACAGCATCCACATCTGAATCCCAAATCCCACCCACAGCCATGACCTGAGGTGTCATTAAAGGAGGAGTGGTGTTCTTGTCAGTGTGCACTTCTGACACCCTGCTTCCAGCCTCCTCCACTTGCCCTTTCAAATGAAATCAGCAGTTTACACAGAAATTCCTCCACCCGGAGAAGTAGTTTGGCAACAAGCTTGATAAAGCTGTCCATTAAGAACGAGGACCTTTACCTTCCTTTAGAAATAATAAAATCTAGGGGGGGGGGGTGGAAACTCATCCTTTGACCACAGTGGTGGAATGTTCCTGAGTTGAAGCACAAGAGAGGCTGCGTGAGGAGGATGGGGAGGGTGAGTCCGGCTGTGCTCCATAACAAAAGCCTGTCTCAAAAATGAAAGTAAAGGTGAGGGAAATGAGAAGTAAGGAAGAAAGCAAGAAGAGAAAAGGAGAGTTCAAATTAAAATTTTGCAGATGCTATATCATGTAACTCACTGAAATGGAAAGACACCTCATGTGTGGTATATGACAACAGAGATCCAGTTCTTAGCACAGTCCACCCTTTCAGGACATAAAATGACAGATTCAGGAGGGAATTTTTAGGGAGACTCTTATGAAGAACTCATGGACTTTTTTCTGTTCCTCAACATGTTGTCTTATGATAATCCTAACTAGATTTTTCCAAGTGAGGAAGGAATCATATTGAAACTAGTTAGAGTCTTCTTGTTAATGAGATTTGATGAGTACTGTGTGCTTTTTGAAGAATAAAAGCTTTATGTTGGCAGTGAAGTAAAAGCAGTTTACAACGTAAAGCTGTGGGTTACTATTTCATAAGGTGTCAGAGACTGAGAAATGCTTTAGAAATATCAAGGATGACTCTGAAATATTATACTTAATCTTTAACCACTGAAATTTGGGCTTCTAATCCCAGACATATTTTAGTTATAACAAATGAAATTCATGTTATTTGGCTACTGATGACTTTTTGATTAAGTAACTCCAGTCTTGAAAGTGTAGTCTAGCAACTTAGCTTATAAGATAGGATGCATTTTGTGAGTTAAAGATAGAAGATTTGGTGTAGCCACCTGGAGAACACACTTAATCATATCAGCATTAACTTCCATTCACTGTTTATAAATGATGTACATCAAACTCATCTATCCTGATTACTTAAATTGTTATAATAAATCTATCACTTTAATTGTGAATTAATGCTGGTTAATTCTATAAAAATTTATTTGAAGCCATATTTTATCTGTGTATTTTTTTAGTAAAGTACTTCATACAACTGGGACTAAAAATCAGGATACCCTTATATTTTGCCCTTAGAGCACGAATTGTGTACAATAGCCACTGTTTGAAGATGATTACATAGCAAATAGCCATATTTTAATAAACTGGAATGGTTGTTCCACTGAGTCCACTAACTGCAAACACTGGTGACACATAAGTGTATACAGAAGATGAAATGGCAGAATTAAGTAAGTGAGCAACAGGACTGTGTGGAACCTCCGACAACAAAAGTGATGGTAGTTAGTGATGAGAATCTGAAAAGATGTAGTGTCTATTGATTTGCTGTGTGCTAATCTGTGGAAGTAATCTGCTGAAGTGTAAACATATTAAACTCACACGAATATATTGTCCTTTCCTATAACATTTTGCCACTCTCTGCAAGTTCTATTACTAAATTACAAATATTTAGTATTCCTCCTATCCCCCTGCCCAGTCTATTATTACTTCCAGGTTACCATTTCTATAATAGATACTCTGTGAGATTATGGAATGTTTAGATTACAGTGAGCTGGGGCACTTAAGCTTTAGTCCAGACTGTCTCTTATCACTGCTTGGACTAGAACCTATCAGCATGTTTTCCTTTATATCTGAGCACTGGGTAGCTGAAGAAAGCCTATCTTGCCATCATGTAGTGACCATCAGAGATAGATTCCATAGAGAATCAGCCACCACTCAGCCCCTCCAGGATGATAGTGATTGTCAAGGCCAGGAAGACGAACTGAAAGCAGGATGCCACCACTTACAGAAAGGTGCCACAAACATCTGCTGGAAAGTTGTTTTGTAAGAAATCGTGTACTCATTAATACTCATGAGTGCACATAGTAACATACATCCAACTACATCATTGCCTAGTGTGGGAGGTAGATGATTCATTGTGCTCAGGCAAACACTCACCCAGAATCATTGTACAGTGTGGGTGTGGACAGTAGACAGAAAGTGTGAGTCTATGAGCTTCAGAGTGGTTGTGAACATTCAGCAATATGTTATTAATATGAAATTATGCAATCCTAAGAAGCACAATAGTTTTGATAACAAAGTGACCCTGAAATTTATTTACAATTACCATCCATTTTTAAGGAATAACTTAAACACTCAAATTATACAGCATAAATTAGACTTGGACTTATGTTTTTACATTCTAAGGATCCACATCCTCTAATCCCACACTATCTGAAGGATATCACCTATGTTACTGCTTTATTTGTTTACTATACCAACATAAGTTCAAGAATATTCCAAACATCTACTAGGAACTCAAACGTTCAAGGTTTTGGAAAGCAAGAGCATTCAGTTAAAAAAAATGCATAGGATTCAAACAAAAACTCTAAATTAGTTTGCAGCGTTGTATAGATATTTCTAACAAATGTGCATCTTGACAAACATTACTATCAGCAGAAGCGGAGCAGACAGAGTGTGGGGAATCCACACCCTCTGGAGCTTTTTTATAATCTAACGTTATTTCCAAATTACAGGTTGATGTTTTCTCTTTTTAAATGTGTGTTTGTTAACACTTTGAAGAAATCTCAACAACAACTTCTTTGTCACACTTTGAACTAACTTCTTTGCAATTGGGAATTTCACAAGAACATTAAGCTCATGCTTGTAACCATGGCCCATCATTTACAATAGCCACAAACATGGTGGGGACTGAGATTGCAGAAGACAGCATGTCACATACTAGCAAATAAGGGATGAGAAAATCTCTTGACAAAAGCACAATGATGCTGCCTCTTCTATCCTCCACACTCAAGACTGCTTTATAAAAACCCCCATTCACTACTTTGAGTTTATCTTTCAATGGTGGTATTAGAAGCTCTGTCATCCTCTTTATGACTAGTCAATGCCAATTACTTGACTATGGAGATGAGCTAGAGGCTCTCTGCTAGGTCCTGAACTGAGGAAGTCGCTTGAGGCCAAAGAGGCCTTTTCGGGTTTTAGAAAAGAAAATGAAATTCTGGTGACAAAGGGCCTCCAGGCACAGCTGAAAAGTCTACCTGCCAGCCATGGGCTGCCGGGAAGTAAGTGAACATCTGGGCTTTGTGGAAAGGGGAAGTAAGGAGTATAAGGTTAGACATATGGCTGTCTCCTGTTCGGCTTTGTCAGTGCCTAGCAAATACAGAAGTGGATGCTCACAGTCATCGCTAGGAAGGAACACAGGGTCCGCAGTGTAGGAGCTAAAGAGAATACCCAAGAGCCAAAGGGGTCTGAAACTGTGTAGGTGGAACAACAATATGAACTAATCAGAACCCCTAGAGTTTGTGTCTCTAGCTGCATATGTATTAGAAGATGGCCTAGTCGGCCATTATTGGGAAGAGAGGCCCCTTGGTCTAGCAAACCTTACATGCCCTAGTACAGGAGAATGCCAGGGCCAAGAAGTGGGAGTGGGTGGGTAGGGGAGCAGGGTGGGGGGAGGGTATAGGGGACTTTTGGGATAGCATTTGAAATGTAAATGAAGAAAATATCTAATTTAAAAAAAAGGTTAGATGTGAGGCTGTGGATCAAGAGGTCATGAGATGCTTTAAAGTGTTATGAAATAGTTCCTGCTGCAATTAGCAAGTGAAATTAAAAGAACTTATAGATTAAACTCTAGGGAATTTATTATCTCACAAATCTGGGTTAATTTCATCCCAACCCATATATTCAACCTAAGAGTCCAACTTTATGTTTGTTCTGACATCTACAGGATAATGGTCTAGCCACTTACTTGATCTTAAAATGACTGTTACATTCTCAAAGAATATCCACAGAGAAGGGACATCTGTCTAGTCTGAGGATTTGTCTGTTTCCAAGATGAAGGAACTGTTTTCCTAAGATGCTTTTTGTGTCTCATTGAACAAAAGCACCTCTAAAAAAATAACGCACTCATCAGCATTGATCCTGTCTAATTAGAACCGAAGCTCAGGTTTCAAGAAAATACTAAGACCCCATCAAGAATTTCACAATAAGGAAAGACACAAGTTGTTAGCCTTCGTAACTGGAGGTTTGCTTAGCAAGAAAAAGGAAGCTGTGGATACAGCAACCCCAGAGACGACTGTCAAAATGCAGGTAACCAAGTCAGAGTTGCAGCACTGAGAGTAGAAGTGTGCATGTTCAAAGAAAAAAATAATAGCAATTTACAACTGAAAACAGCCTTATGGAAGATGTAATGACTCTCATGTATGGAACATAATGTGGATTTTCAGTTGGAGTAAGTGGGTAGAGTCCATGGGCAGAATGTGTGAGCAAGGCAGGTTAATACAAGGTTTGCATTCAATTTTGATAAAGCTAAATTCATGGTATCTTAAGGGCATGTATCAGAGGTGTTAAATATATCACTGAAAAAATAAAAATAAGTCTTTGCTATAGAAGAAAGAGTAGAGCTGAAGACAGACAGACAGAAATCACCAATTAAACTAAGTAGTGGCATAGGTGATGTCCTTTGGGTACTGTGGGAGGAGGAGTGAGATGGGGTCTCTGGAATAGAAAACATACCAACAGAAGTCCAGGACCAGCAGCAGTAGGAAAAACCAAAAGTTCCAGGTGGGAGCTGGGAGAGCCCAGACTTCAGAAAGGAAGTTATCAGTAAGGTCAAACCCCTTTGAGAGGGTTTGTCAAGTAAACACCTATGCTTTGCTCGCTGGATTTGATGTATTAAAGAAATGATCCAAGTGAGATGCTATTGCTGTGTGCATGGTGGTACTTTCAAGGTCTTGCTAGGAGGAGCTACAAAGCCAGTGAGTAACAGAGAGATAACAGAATGTAGACAGGGAAACTAGCACAAAAGCTAACAGATTCACACCCAGAGCCCTGGCTGGCCTGCGACTCTCTGTGTAGACAGAGCTGGCATTGGTCTACATGTGAGATCCACTCACCAATGCCTGTCAGCTAACATTATAATGGCTGCTAACATTATAGGAATGTGCCGTTGTGCCCCAGCTGAACAAAAGATCTTTTCTGATTCTATGAAGCACAAGAAAAAGCTCAAAGATACTAGTTAGAAGGTCCTACTCTGGTTTGTTTCGTATTATTTGTTTGTTTATGACTATTTGTATCCTAATAAGAGAGTGAAAGAAAGGATGTGGACTTGGGAGGAAGAGAAGTGGAGAGGATCTGGGAGGAGGTGGGGGAGGCAACTCTCTAATTAAAACTTATAAACAACAACAAAAAGAAAACCTTATAAACATTGAAAAAGAAGAAGGGAAGAAAGAATGAAAGAGAGAAAGAGAGAAAGAAAGAAAGAGAGAAAGAGAGAGAGAAAGAGAGAAAGAGAGAAAGAGAGAAAGAAAGAAAGAAAGAAAGAAAGAAAGAAAGAGTAGACAAAGAGAATTATTTTCTATTTTCATCTCCATTATAATTACCTCTCCCCAAATCAGATTTTACTATATATAACATATTATACCTCAACTAATATTCTAATGTGTGTTTTTCAGTCTCTGCTCCAGTTTGCTTTGTTTTAAGACCCATGGATTTTCACAGTTTTTTATAGTCCTGTCTCATGTATTTCAGTGATAGCTGTTTAATTACTAATCCTTCAGTCAGGACCTAAGCAGGTCTATATTTAGGAAACTGTGTTTTTACACCCACTAAACCATAAGATGCTGTTCAATGATTATAAATATTCCTTCACAGAGATCTATGCAAACAGTGTTGATTCTTTTAATAAGAAAGGTTAAGAAAATCAACAGGAACATTTTACTTGATATTTCAGAACATACCCATGGCATACCCTGTCTGAGTGATGCCAGGGTTACTCTCTCTGCAGACACACCTTACACATGTCTACGTTTCTACAAAAGCTCCTGAGATAAATAAATCTAAGTGATAACTCAAAGTGGAAAGCCTATCTCATTTTAACATGGGAAAAAAAATATTTTGAAAGCTCTAAATCGAAACTCTTACCGGAGAAAACCAAAATCATATCAATTATTTTTGTTATTTAGAATTTCATACATGCAAGCTAATTGTCTGCTCCTTTGCTTTTGACTTCTCTCCACTATGCCCTCCCAATTTCATGAGCTATTTGTTTTGTTTTTAAAATCCACCCAGTCTACTTGGTACTGTCATTATGTGCCTGGATTTAGGGTCATCTAATGGAGTATGGTTAGCATCCTTTCACTAAAGTGTTGATGAAAGTCCATGTACACAGCTAATTGAAATGCAGTATCTATACAAATAAGATTCTTGGGATGCTGAGCATAAGAACTGAGGAGAAAGGGGTAAAATAGTATAATCATTTAGTAGCCTTTAAGACTCAACGACAGTGAAGTCTCTAGGTTTCATTTAAACCAAATCCTCTCTGCGCGCATACATAAGAGATATGCTGATCATTTGCTCCGTGGAGAAAAATCCTGGATCAGAAATGGCTTCTGCTTCAAATACCATGGCTGAAATAGCATCTCAAGCTGGCACACTAGGCAGATGTTACAAAGAAATATGCAAATGGTTGCATAGTAACCACAAAACTGAATAAGCTCATTATCAAGGTTCAAACTGTGGTAGATGTGCGAGTTTGGCAGTGACTAATTCTTAGAGCCGAGGCTGAAGATTTTTCTCTGTCACTGGACATGTGCTTGGCTCTGGGTGTCTGCCAGCCTCTCCCAGGCTCACATCCACCCACCAACACCCAGGGCCTTCCTTTTATGCTCTCTGCCTTCCGTTCCTATAAAGTGTGCTTTGCCACACGGCTGGATCTGCAGCTCATCAAGCTGCCTAATTCATTTTTAGGAGCTATTAAACATGTAAAAATTTACCCTTTTTTTGGTTATTTTCATAAATAGTTTCATAAATGATGAAACCACTTTACCTAAAGGGCTCCCTTTTCCGCTCCGCTTCTTGTCTTATCCTTGCTCTTCTGAGGCTGATGTTTTTAGGCGGAATTAGAAAATGGATCCTGTTGTGGATCATGGCCTTCAGCTACGGTGCTTGCAAACCCAGCACCTCGTCTGATCATGGCCTTCAGCTTGCAGGCTGCATGCCGTCTCCGGTACTTGCACACCCAGCGTCTAGTGAGCTCTGCCGCAGATCCCTATGATTCTACTGCTGTTCTTAATGCATAGTTGACTGGTTTCCTCTCTGTTCTCTTAATTTCCCTTTGGAAATTCTTACTTCTCTCATAGAAAAATAAGCAAACCAGCAACAACTATAGTCCTACATAACCCGGGATTCTGAGCTACCTGAGGCCTCTCTGTTGTTAGAGTGTTCACAGAGTCTTCCAGACATTGGTTTCTCTGCCCCACCAGTTCCGTTCTCAGGCATTCACTATTGCCTTCTAACCTGAAAAGTATTTGAATTTTCTGAAAACTGCTCCTTCTCCTCCTGCTCTTCCTCCTCCTCCTTCCCTCCTCCTTCTCTTCCTCCTCCTTCCCTCCTCCTCTTCTTCCCCTTCCTCCTCCTCCTCTTCCTCCCCTTCCTCCTCCTCTTCTTCCTCCCCTTCCTCCTCCTCTTCCTTCCCTTCCTCCTCCTCTTCTTCCCCTTCCTCCTCCTCCTCTTCATACTCCTCTTCCTCCCACATCTTCTACCCCCTCTCCTAGTATGTATGGGCCTTCCTAATTCCTTATTATTCATCCTCATCTTCATCTTGATCATGTGTCTTTCTCCCAAACCATTCGATGATATTCATTTCTCATTACCTTCAAGAGTAGTGGCCTTTGTGAAACACTCAGACCCATCTTACTGTGTGTGTCTAACTGCATATAAATAACTGCACACTACACAAAAGTCCACTCTTCTGATGTTTAAGTATGTTTTTTTTCTGTATTCTAGACTCTTTCTCTCTGAATGAAGCAAATTTCTACACCATCTTCAAAGCCTACAAGCCAATAACTTCAGCCACTATGGCACTTTGTCCATATACTTATATAAATATCACACTAAGATATTAGTCTGTTTTTGCTTAATGTTTCTTTGTATATTCATCCCTGACCAGCTTAACACTCAGTGACCTACTCTTAGAAAATTCATTTTAACTTGTACATCTGCATGAAGTATCAGCAACATGATAATTCTTGTGTGTTGTTTAAATTTCCTTATGCTGCATACAGATGTAGGCCCAATGGCTTCACTTCTCTAACATCAACTTTATTTTTATCTTTTCTCATACTGGTCAATGTCCAGAATGCCTGCAACATAATAATCTTTGCAAGTCATAAGAGTTAAGTTGTATCACTCCTCTGGATATTGTAGTTATTACAAATATTGTAGTACATCGAATGGTATGCTGTGCATTGTGGTTTGTATACATGTGCACAGGTCTTGTTCCTACAAAGTGAAGAGATATTTTTTTTTCAAGATGGGGACCAGGATTTTTCTTTTCTGTCATCTTGCTGGATCTGACTTTTATTTTCAGGTAGCTACCAACCTGTAGCATAGCTAAGGATCAGAAAAATGAATGGCCACTCCTTCACAAGGCCATCAGCAATACAGCTAAGACAAAAACACTGGATTTCGAAGCTCATGTGACCAAGAGTTGGCATTCCTCTGTCAATAATGACTCCCATTTAAGACAACACCATTCTTTTTTTCCTTTGTCATTGTACATTAGGAAACTCAGTGTTTAAAGTAACCTTAAGAGATGTCATCACATGTGGCTTTGGCAACTAGCAGACACTTTGAACCTATTCAGAACCTAGCTCTTCAATTTTTAACTCTAAAACTGAATCTTTAAAATGAATATAGTTTATTTCTCAATACCTCTTCCACTATTTCTCACAGTGATTTTGTCACAGGATACATTTCTAACCCAATAAACATCTGGAGAAGAT
Organism: Mus minutoides; assembly: GCA_902729485.2. Classification (NCBI taxonomy): domain Eukaryota; kingdom Metazoa; phylum Chordata; class Mammalia; order Rodentia; family Muridae; genus Mus; species Mus minutoides. The sequence continues at coordinate 817,511 of LR749846.1, forward strand.
TTGCATCTATAAGTGAAATGAGACAGCCTTGCCAGGTAAAAAATTGTTGTTGTTTTGTCCTTTCTCTCTTTTTCTAAAAGGTTGACGAGAGGTTCAGGTGTTTGACAAAAGGCAAGAAGGAAGAACACACCAAATATGGTGAGAGAGATGTTGCTTTAGCCCAGTCTGGAACTCTGGTGTCTGATGCTTGGATGGCTTATGGCAACACTGTAGCCCAGTCTAGCACTCAGGTTCTATCACTCCATTTGTATTTTACTTTGTACGACATCTGGATAGAAAGATAACTGATACAGTAATCTATAGAACTTTACTGAGAGGTCTTGTAATGTTTCAGGATACAATTACTTAACTAATGATGGGAGATTCACGTGAACCTAGTATTTTTAAAACCATATTCATGATGGAAGTATACAGAAAGCCCATTACCTCAAGATCACATTGCTCATGGGATGCTATATGCCTTGTGGTCTGTACCTGGTCTTACTCTTAAGGATCAAACCTGTTAAGCATCTTCTCATTTTTCTCTCTCTGCACACTAAAACATTGCCCTTACATCAGAGCCTCACCTGAGTCAATAAATTAACACAAATTCTGATTGTTTTACATTTACTATGGCACAACATAAGATTACCAAATGATGTTGTTACTTTATCTTCCTCATAAAATAGACAACTTTTAAAAATATTTTAGCTCAGTAAAGCTCTATCAAGAGTAAGCAATCTGTTCGAGGCTATTGTGGTCATCAAAAGTTCCTTTCCCTTGTTCCTACTCTCTCTCTATTTCTTACGTGAGTGTAACAGATGCGCATGCACACACAATTTTACATACATATTTCTCTCTCCCACACCCTTCACACATACATGTGTTTTACTTTTACTATTCAAGTCTGAGTAGACAGGGGCCCTGTATCTTTAAATCTGAAGTATTGAGCAGATTGAATAGTAATTTATTTAGGTAAGCACACACACACACACACACAAACACACACACACTGAACACATCTCTCTAGTCAAGGAAGAGATTCATATGCATTTCCTTTTGTTATAATTTTATGTTACCTTAAGGACAAGATATCATTATACTAGCCCAGACTGGCCTCAAACTCATGATCCTCTGTCTGTGCCGTCTTACATTCTTTCCTCAATAAATGTCAGTGTGAACTTATTTACCTCACACTGCCAAATATATGTCTGTGCTGTAGTATTTATTGCTGTGCCCTGCTCACCCTTGAAGATTTATTCTGTGTTTACCAACCAGAAAGTGAGGAACCAAAGAAAGGGGCTGCATTCAATGGGTAGATGATTCATTTGTTCTGGGAGATAGAGCGTTGCCTGGAGGGCTCAGGATTGTAATTACACAGTTTACCTGCAGGTGGGGTCTGACTTAAGGGTACTGCAGTCTCCATGGAAAGCTGACTGCATTTGGGGTGCTATCATCCCCACTGCTTAACCCCTCATGTTCGTTGTACATACCTAGCCCTCAGAGTACCCACGATCAAACCATATTCATTGAAATTATAACAAACATGTTTGTCTAGAAAAATATCTCCTTTGTACTGTCTCTAACCTCTTCCGATCCAAAATATATTTTGCAAATGAAAGGCCTAAATCATTCTTCATAGGGCAATGATACCATGGTCTCTTTTCATCACTGATATGCATTGTACAAAACTAAAAGAACCATTCCATAACAGGCTAAAGTCTATGAGAAGTTTCAAGGTCAGAGCAGAGGAAGAGTGGAGTGTCAATTCTCAAGCTAACACTCAGGGCTGAAAGTAACCAGGAAGAGAGTTTGCTATCTTCTAAAGTAGCCACTATAGAGCTTCTATAGGCCAGGCTGAAGGAGATGTCTAAGAGAAGACGAGAGCACACGTGGCTGAGAAACTCCTGGACTCTCAGAACACATGCTCAGCCCACCATTGTCAAAGACTGACTATGTCAAGTCATATGATGGATTTCTGCATGCGCACTTCTTAACTACTATTAAAAATGATACTTCACAAAAGAAAAGCAGTTCTGTTTTCTACAGAGACATAAATAGAAGTATCTGGACATGGTTGCAACCTTACAGGATTGCATAGACTTGATCTATACCGGACAGGTAGAGACTTAATCTTTCTCACCCACAGCATCTTACACCTACTCTTCCTAGTTAAAAAAATGTTATTGCTGTAAACACACTTCAGGATTGTGACAGAATTCTTTTCAAGCCTGTATTTCAGACAAATGTTTCTCATCTCCATACAGTTCCTTTTAAATATGGGAAGATTGTCTGTTCCTTATTTCTCACAGCTGCCACAGACATAAATAAAAGACCATGCTTCCCTCCTTGACCCACAAGTATGTGTGTATGTTTGCCTTTACTTTCATAGAAATAAATAAAAATCTCTAGCAGAAAATGTTTTAGGGAATCTTATTTTACTTTTTGGTTGCCCCCATGTATTCTTACTGTTACACAAACTTTTCCTTAGATGACACAAAACCATGTACAGTGCAAAAAATATGTATTTTGGAAACACTTGTGCTTTGTGATCAGTAATATAGAAAAAAAAAAAAAACAACTTTTTCTTGTGTTCTCAAATGCCCCAAATATTCTATCATATGAGCTCCGTTACTGGCCAGGTAATACTTAAAGGAATAATTTTTAAAGTATAATAGCGGTTATAATAATTTGTAAAAATCCATTCCATAGTTTTATGGGCATTCACTTTACCCCTTAGTACTTGATAAGGAGACAATCAAATTTTTATCATTTACAGCTAGTGAAATGGGCACAAAGCATTTAACTAACTTCCCAAAAGAAATGAAGAGACTGAGCTGATCTCTGATTCAAGATGTCTGGCTATTGAAGTTTCAATGGCCATAGACTAGTCTGCATAACAAAATTATATACTATGGTGGCCACACTAGGCCTGGGTTGAGAGCAGCCGAATGACTCTGGCACCCCTACTCAGACCATGTTCATTAGACCAAGCTTCTAACTTCACTGACTCCTTCAACTTATCCCAGAGACTTGCTGGTACCTCGAATTACTCAGACTGAGGACTGACTGAGTCTATTTCAGCAAACCCATCTGTGCCCTTTTATATTTCAGGCACTTTAAAGCTTACTTAATTAGATAATGGAATCTCATAGCCAAGGTGCTCCAGACAGCTATACATTTTAAAAAGAGAGAGAGAAAAAAGTTAAAGACCATTATTATTCTAATTGTAACCACTAGCAGCTTGCTTTGGCTTTGCTAATAGTCTGAAAGGAACAGGAATTCAACTGGGTACAGAAGGGAGCAGGTGTACTCAGCAGGGCTCGGGCCCAGGTACTGCAGAATTACACAAAGGAAGTAGGCTAAGTTCAGTCTTGCCTGCAGAGCCATTGTATTGCTAGAGTGTCTTCATTCATGGCTAAGGTGATCCTGGGCACAGGAGTCTGTCACACTTCCCGAGTGCAGAGAAGCAGGAAGTGGGACACAGGTGTTCTCTCTCTCTCTCTCTCTCTCTCTCTCTCTCTCTCTCTCTCTCTCTCACACACACACACACACACACACACACACACACACACACACACACCCTGGCAAACAGTTCTTGCTGTGGTCAGAGGTCAGGCTCACTAAAGTTGTCCCTCACAAGTGTGCACAATGTTAAAGTTGCCCAGAGACGCCAGCTGTACAGTGGGAGTGGTTGGCCTAGAACAAGGGTTTGAGATGCAGTCTTCAAAATCAAGAGGGAAACCTTCATTTTAGCAGTTCCCTATTGAAATATTCTGATGCTATCCTTGCACAGACAGACATCTAAAAGACCAGAAACATAACTGACAAATAGGTAGAGGGACAGCTGTGTCTGTAACATTGTCCTAAGAGGAGGGGGGAAGTCACTGTTCTGTGGTGTGTCATCTGGGCTGAGCGCTGAGAACCAGACATACACAAGGAGGGAACTAAAGGGTACAGATTTCAATGATCACAATGAACTTTTCTTTTCTTTTCTTTTCTCTTCTCTTCTCTTCTTTTCTTTTCTTTTCTTTCCTTTCCTTTCCTTTCCTTTCCTTTCCTTTTCTTTTCTATCTTTCCTTTTTTCTCTATGCTTCTCATTTCTATCAAAAATCCAATCCAATTATAACATTTCAGTCTGAAATCCATTCTTTTATAGAACTATAAAATGTCTTATCAAATTGTACACATATTTACTTTTATATTTATGCATGAACACACACATCAAAATACAATCTTATAAAAGTATTCAGTCTGATGATTCTTTAATAAAAGTGCTTTGAGAGCAAATCTTCATCTCCTATAAGTTATACAGTCACAACTGTCTGACAGCTCATATGAACTACACATTATGTAACATAGAAGTAAAAATAATGTGTAATCATCATTGGGTCAAGGTCAGATTGGGTGAATGGGTTAACATATTCACTAAATAAACATCTTCTACTACAGTGAATGTTTATTATTGCCAAACGATTTGATCATCATTTTTCATGTCATCACTGTTATTAAAATAGCCAATACACCATGGAGCAAACATATTGCTTAAATCTAGATAAGCCGATAGTGACATTACGTTTTTATCACACAAAAATAGTAAAGGATGAGATTTTATAATTTATGACAGCATGGATTGACCTATTCTGCCAGGTACAGAAATAACACATGGTCCCATTCAAATACAGAATTTTTAAAAAGTGACCCCATAAAAGGACAGGGTAGACTGTTGATCATCTGACTATGGGCAGAAAAGAGAAGTTGACTTACGAAGTCACAAGTAGATGGGAAGATACGAAGCATCAGTGTTCTGTTACACCATCAGGTGATTATAATTAATGGTGATGTGTTACACATTTCAAAATAAGCAGAAAAGAGGTTTGTCAGTGTGATTCTCACAACACTAGGTAGCTGTATGAAGTGATGTGTATGTTAGTTTACTCTTATTTGATAACTACATGATTTGCATGTAATCAAACCATTACATTGCATTTCGTAAATATGTCTCATAATTACATGTATAAAAGGAATAGCCAACTAGTGTGGAGATGCTAACTTCTCAGTAGCCAGTTTGGGGAAGAGACATCTTTGTTTCTTAACTTACTTGCCGTTTTAGTGCAATTACCAAGTCCAAAAAGTACACTCTATAGTACAGAGTTCCATTCACTGGCAGTGGACCTGAAATCTAGTATCGAGAATTAGTCAAACAGGGAAGGGAATGAAGGCATAGAATGAATGATAGAGAAATAATAGAAAAGGAAATTAAGATGCTCTGCTCTAAGAAAATACAACATTAGTGAGGATGTTAGAGACATGTTCAAATGCGTGCAATATGGTCGAGAGGAAGAGGGAGACATGTCCCATGCTAGTCTGAGGAGAAAAATCCTTCCCTGTTGGCTGCCATCACTGTTTTCAAAACATGTTCTGTACCCTGTGATATTCCAAAGAACCTGTCATGGAATCTCTAAAGTAGAAATAAAGATATTGAGTAGCATTGTTTTAGAGTCCATACCAGAAAGCATTTTGTCTCCCTTATCCTTTCCTTTGTAAACACTTTCCAGAACTGGTAACACATCTCAAGTTGTTTCAAGCTGGATACAAAGGAAAGTGGCAGACTCTAGCAGTCCTCTAAGTAGACATTAAAAAGAACTTGTAAGAAGGTCAGGCATGGTTGTGCATGCCTTTAATCACAGCATTCAGGAGGCAGAGGCAGACTGATCTTTGAGTCTGAAGTCAGCCTGGTCTACATTGAGAACTCCAGGACACTCAGAACAACACAGAGAAACCCCAAAGCACATAACCAGGGACTTGTAAGAACTGCAAATCTATTTCTCCTGAAATTTTTTTTATGTTTGTCATTTTTATTAGCACACACTGGGTCTATTATTGTGATTATTAAAGTAATTTTAATCCACTTTACTATAAAAGCACACACAATGCACATGGAGACTACATCTTTTGTAATTGGGTTTGAGGATGAAACTATTTTTGAAGACTGTTCAAGAAGAACAGATTTGGGGACAGTGTAAGATTTTGGAATTCAAATTTTGGTTCATTTGAAAAGTTGAAGGTTTGTAACTGGACCTTTTAAAACAGACTCTAGAAAACATTGAAACCATGAGGATGGGTGGAAGGATATTTACAGACCTTGGTCCTTAGAAACCTTAGGCTGACCTCTAAAATGTCTTTTGACTCCATTATGAAAGGGTGAAAAAACAAAAAAGGAGGGTTGGGGTGGAGGTGGGGGTGGAGTTTACCAAATGTATTGTTCTCAAAGACCTGGTGTGAAAGTTAGCAACTAGGCATGTGGTTAGAGGTGGAAGTTTGAGGCTATAGAGGCAGGTGCAAAGCCTAGTGCAGCTACTAGCAGTAGATTCAAAATGGTTGTTTTTGATGCTCCAGGGCAAAAGTCATCTAGATTTTACAGTGGGCACACAGCTTAGGAAGGAGAAAGGAATCATGATTACCCCTATGAGTTTCTCTGAGCATCCCAGAAACTGTACGTTAAGATCTCTCCTAAAGGTGCCTAGTCCTGCTCGGACTAGATGTCCTAGGGTGGGGTGGTACCCAAGGGCAGCTCCTACTTCTCTGAGAAGATGGTGAGGGGACAATGGGGGAAGGATTTAAAAAGGGGGAACTGGAAGGAGAGGAGGGAGCGGGGGCTGCAATTACAATGTAAAGTGAATAAAAATAAGTTAGATGAGAGAGAGAGAGAGAGAGAGAGAGAGAGAGAGAGAGGTTCCTCCTAAAAGGAAAGAGAACGCAAGCCCAAACTGCCTAAGGCTTTGACATCGCAGAAAACCTTGTGACCCTTGGTCATTATCATGGGAATGTCTTACCTGGTCCTCAGATGCATAATCATCTTTACACAACTTCATACAAAAATTTGAACATAGCATGTGATATGTTCACAGAAGAGGAAATGTAAACGGTAATTACAATACAGGATTCAAAAATACCTCTGCAGCTGGAGAAACAGTTCAAACCAGCGCAGGCTTTTAGCAAGCATGGGGCCCTGAGCTCAGGCAACATCACCTCAAAGAGGAAACATACAAAACACAAGAGGATTCAGCAAAAGTTCAGGTTAAACGACATCCAAAGCAATTAATTAAACAAATAGCGATTGTTTTTACCTGTGAAAGCAACGTGTTTACAATGACCCAACTGAATGTGCAGGCCAATTCTGGTTTGGGCAGGAGGTATTGAGGGAAACGGTCTTTTAGAAAGCCGTCTGTCTCCATGTAGGAAGAAGCCTCACATTTTTCTAGTCTTTCACACAAATTTTCCAGGTCTAAAACTCCGTCTTAGAAATTGGACATGGACACACACACACACACACACACACACACACACACACACACACCTATTTCATAGAGTTTAAATTTAGTTAAGAACATTCTTTAAGTACCAGCAATAGTTGAACTGTTTCTGTCTAATTATGAAAGCAATGCTACCACACATATTTAAGTGGTATACAAGACCACCCAGTGTGGTGTCGAAAAGCTAAGGACATCTGTGTCCATTCAGGAAGAGCATTGAGCTGTAAGACTATAGCTACTGAGCAGCGATTAGAACTGTCCAGAGGCTCCCTGTGAAACAGTGACTGGGAAAAACCCTAAGGGCCAGAACTCAGCAAGAATGGATAACTTCTCTTATTTCCATTTTGGTGGGAATTAAGATAAAAATACAAGCAAAAAGACTTCTCATAATATGTCATAACTTCTGCTTCTGAACTCAAAAACCAGAAGCAGCTAGGGAGTATGAAATGAAAAGAAGATTTATTGACATTATAAGTGATTTTACCCAGTAAATGGAAGACACACACACACAAACACACATACACACCACTTCTTCTCAGGCATGTGTGTGATTTTCAAGCAGTATCTACAAGAAATTTATTTTTAAATTAGAATTAGATGAGAGTAGTTAATTCACAAAGACACTTGGAGAATTTTCACTGCACCGGTAAATATATGTTTCAGATTAAAACACAATCCTGGCTCTGTGTCAATGCTCTAAGTCAAAGCATTTAACGTGGCCATGAATACACACATGAATGCTCTAAGTCAAAGCATTTAACGTGGCCATGAATACACACATATACAGTCTAAATAATCTTCTTATTTCACTTCAAGGTGAACTTTACACATCCTAGAAGCATAAACAACAGAACTTCCATTTTAAAGAAAAGAAATCAACTTTTTCCCCTTTTCTGATTTCACCTCCCCTTTCTGTTATTCTGAGATACATGTCCACTCCCTTTAACAATTCTTAGTCACAGGATGTGAAACCTTGATTTTAATGTCCATCTGGAAGACTGTGAACAACGCCTGAGCTCTCAACTCCCACCTCATAGAAAGTAAACTTCCTTTATGCACCCACTCTCTAACCCGCCTCCATGACGTGACTCTCTTGCAAAACACAAAGTCACTTGATTTCCTTGGGGAAGGTGGAGCAATGCATGAGAAGATAGCCCTGTACTATGGAACAAAGTTCTGTAGAGCGGTTCTTTGATCTGGCATTTAATATGCCTTAGTAGCCCCTGAGCAGGTGCCTGCCTTTGCATCAGGCCTTCATCTTCAAGCAACAGGTACCAGGTCCAAGAAAAGGCAAGGGTAGAAAGGGCAGAGGTAAGAAAGAAAGAAAAGCAACACTATCTTTTAATCTAAAAACCTAAGCTAAGAGATCCCTACTTCTTCCATTTGTGAAGAATAGGAACACATCTACAAGGCTTAGTATTAACTCTCTCAAACTCATTATCTGAAATCATGACCGACATGGTTATAGGGGTCTCTTTTAAAGAACACAGCCTAATGGATATCTATGACTTGGAGTCTCTCTCTCTTTCTGAAACAACGAGTAAACTGTCTTTAGAACATGCATTTGCAGGTAGATGTAAAATTATCATTTAGAGTGAACATGTATCAATTCTGATTTGTTAACCACTTTTCACTTTTTAAATAGGCCATATATGATTACAACTGGCAATATTTCTCACCTGTAAATGTTTTTGATCACTGGAGGCTTTTATAAATGATATGTTGTCCCCTTTGAACACAGTGTAAAATATCCAACAAACTTCATGGAAATATGTCATTCTACAATAGTGGTAGCCACGAAGGGCATTCAGAATGAACTTTATTGTTTTGTTAAATCCAGTCAAGTGCAGTTTTTCTTTGGGCAAAATTTTCTTTGATATTTGTGCATCGCATCATAACTTTAACTCATAACTTAACCTAGGAGTAATAAGTATTTAATTTTTCTTTTAATATCCATTTATCTTTTATAAAAATGCAATGCATATTTTATTAAAATATTATTGTTACTCACACATTTAAGTGGACATTGTGAGACCTTCCTTCCTTCACATGGTTTTCTCGGGTTATAGAGCATATTATTTAATTCTCTGAGTTGAAATGAAGTAAGAGGAGATTAAATTATCTTTAGAGAGAGGGCTAAGAAACTGAAAAACAATGCTGTATTTTATCAATTGAAGCTACATTCACAAGCTCTCATCAGCATGTCAACCTTACAAGCACAAGATAAACAAGGACAATAACAGACATGCCAAAGCCGATGGGGTGGAGGTCATAGGGACTGGACTCTACACGAGGAAATACAAGCAACTAAAGAATACCGAGGCCAGAAGAAACAGTCTTCCCCAGAGACGAGTACACCAATATGTTTTGCAATACCAAATGGCAAACCCAGAAAACATATGTACAAGTAACATTGCACACACTGGGAAGGATTTATTTAGAAATTTCTATCTATACATACACATATGCATGTAATACCAAGTCATATCAAAAAGGACATCATAAATTTGAATAAAAGCAAGGACAAGTAGACAGGAAGGAAGAAGGTGAGGTGGGGAAAGGTGTGATTATATTAACATCTCAAAATTAAAAAAAAAAAACTCTTAAAAGATTAGCAAATTGGCACAGTTGCAAAGCATAGCAACAAATGGAAACAGAAAAGGTACCGCTGTGTGTCACCACAAAGCCAAAACTTCCACTGAGAATCTGTATTCGTTTACAGTATATTATACATCCCCTTATATCTCTTTTCTTTATTATAAGTTAAGAAAATAAATAATTAAGAATAAAAACTTAACTATGACTTGACTGCTGCAATCTATTCACCAAATTTATTTGAACAGAGAAGAATAAACCATTTTCTTGTTATTTTTTTCTGCATAAAAAGAATTTTAATCTAATCCATATGTCATCGTTATTGTGAACTTCTGGGCATTTTAACAGCATTTCAATGGACCTCAAATCAATTAACACAGTAAAGAAAAAACATCTGGAGCCCTAATGTTTTTAAAGGTAGCTCTCAATATTGTTTTTTTAAAGAAATTACAAATGTATTTAATTTGAAAAACCATTGAAAATGCCACAGTTGATTGTGCATTAATGGTAGATATCAAACCCTGGCCACCTTCTCAGCAAGTGTAAAGCACATATGTCTATACGAGAGGATTGTTAGAAAAGCCAAGGGACAAAGTGTCCATTCCCATGAGAGCCAGGTGTTCAGCCCACAAGATGGTGGCCTGGAGTAAAAAGTACATTCTGATGTCTGATAAGAAATGTAGACTGTCTGAGGAAATTCACTGATGAAAGAGATTATTTTTTGTTGTTTTGACAAAGTATGTCCTACCTTTGTTTTAAAATTATTAAACTTTCTCTTCCAACTTAATATAAGGGATAAACTAATGCCTGGATTTAAATAGAAGCCCATGTGCAAGTTTTGTTTTCAATTTTTTGGTTTGGGGTCTTGTTTTGTTTTTTTACTTTGGACACAAATACATTATGTAAACATTTCCTTCTAATTATTCCAGTCTCCAGTTAAATGAAACATTTATGGGAAGTTTCTTACTTATAAACAGTGACTAAACAGAAAACTAGAATCAACTTTGCACAAAATTGTGTTTTATGAATTGCATTTTTTTCTTATCTGTGGCTCTTTGGCAAATGCAGATGACTTTAAAACAGATAATTTCAAAATAGGAATCTGCATTAAAATGGCTGTACATTTCATTTTTCTATATTTTGATTCAAAGAACAATGCATTAATGCTATTTTTGAGTGAATTTACTTGTTTCCTTTACATTCCAATATCAGCTATCTTTCCTCCCAGCACCCCTCATGCAAGTCCTCCCAAGTTCCACTGTCTTCTCTTTTGATAAGGGGAAGGCCCCTCTGGATGTTACCCAACACATACATCCCCCCTATCCTTCCACTCCCCAACCTGCCCCCCAACTTCCCACACAAACTAAGTTGCTGCTCAATTGGGTGCATCCTCTTCCACTGAGATCAGACAAGGGGAGCGGGGTCCACATGCAGGCAGGCTACATGCTCAGGGCTAGCCCCCCTACCCCCCCCTGCACCAAGAGTTGGGGCATCTGCCTGAAGACCAAGCTGCTCATCTGCTACATATGCGCAGTTTGCCTAGGTCCAGCGCCAAGATTTCAACTTATGCCATAACTCTTGAAGAACCAAATGGAAGTTGCATATATTATCAACGGCTGAATTCCAAACTCCTTTGTAAATTTCCAAACACTTAAATACCGTGCTACTCCTTGTGATGTCCCAATCATTGCCCTGATGAAGTGCTTTCACACTGATTTTCTATAGTCACCCCAAATTTAAAAGTATAAATGTTAAAACCGACGCTAAGAGAACGTATTGCATTGAAAAAATAAGAAAAGAGATTTGCGTTTGAGTGTACATATATACCTTTTCTCTTATAAATTGGCTGAGAAGTATGGGAAGATATGTATAATTAAATTGACATGAATCGAAAGTATCTTCCATTTTACAGCCCTCCCGGAAACAGAATGTGACAAAACTGGCACACATCTTAGACTTGACAACTCAAACTATTTTTATGATCCGGCTTCCCATCTTTGAAGTTCTCGTCATGCTGCATCCGACTTGTTTCACTTCCAGAGCTTTGAGGTTCCGCGGGTCTTTGATCTCTCACTGGCCAACCTCCATACTGGTTTTTCCATGCTTCCTAGCTGCTCTCACAAACCACTGTCTATGTCCAGAAAGGGGGAAAATCTGCTGTTTCAAAGGCTTTCGTGATTTCCTCTCATACGTCAACCTGTAAGTATCTTTCATCTTAGCCACTGTGAGACAACCCCCTTCTCTCCCGAACCTCCGGATGGTCTGTCTGGTGGGTTCCATCTGGGCTAGGACTGCCACCCAGCATGGGCCAGTCACAGCTGTTGACATTTATAAAGATTGTATTTCTCTATCATTTCGACAGAATGGTATCTCTGTCTCACACTTTTATCCCTGAAACAAAAATAATGCTTGTGCATGTAATTGGGCTAACCCTTCTGAGTAAGAATAGATTACTTACATTTCCTAAGACATATATAAATACATATAGTATATATATATATATATATATATATATATATATATATATATATATATATATATATATATATATACTTTATATATATAATATAAAGTGTATATATATATATATATATATATATATATATATATATATATATATCCTTATGCAATGTAGGTTTCCCTACATTGTAGCAATCATGGGTTTTTTTGGTAAACAGTTGACATAGACTACATACATGTGTGATGATCTATACTCAAACATCATGGCATTTGTCTCCACCCCCCCCATCTTTCTTTCTCTTGCTGTCCTGATTATTCTTGCAAATAGGGCTTAAGCAGATGTACCGGGTTGCTTCTTTATGGCTATATGAACATTAGACATAGGCAAGAAGAGAAAACTGCATTACTTTCTCTCTCCAGTTCATGGTTCTCACTACAGACATCACAGAAAAATGTCAAAGCATTTAGTGTCTGGTTTCAACTTAAACAGGTGGGGCACAATAATCAAAATACATGCCACAAACATCTAGATCACTCTTTCTTTGAGTTTAAATATATGATTTCTCTTATTGAAATTAATAGCCAAGGGCCTAGGAACTTAGCTCAGTCAGTAGTAGAATACTTGTCAAGCATGGATCAGAACCTATGTAGGCTTGATAGATTCCCCAGTGTAGGGGAATCGAGGACGGGGAAGGTGGGAGTGGGGGAGTGGGTGGAGGAACAGCCTCATAGAAGCATGGGGAGGGAATGGGATAGGGAGTTTCTGGGAGGGGGAGGAAACCGGGAAAGGAGATAACATTTGAAATGCAAATAAAAGATATCCAATATAAAATAAAACTATGGAAAGAAAAAAATAATAAAGAACCAGGTTGGATGTCCAGCAATGACAGACTGGAAAAGTGCATGGAGCAGTTTGTAGAGGACAGACACACAGACACTCAGTAGAGGACAGACATACAAACACTCAGTGGTACTTCCCTATTCTTATCTATTCATCCTCAAGTTTAGTATTTAATATTAGAACAAGAAAAATTAAATATAGCTACTTCCTTTTCTTTTAGATTTCCTTTAGAATATCCTCCTGGTACATAGCCTACATATCTGTAACCATCGGTAGAATTGTTTATATTAAAGGCAATGAAGTAGCATGGTAGAATGTTGAGATGTTAAAAGGACTCAGTTTTTTCTTTACAAAGCTATCTTTTTATTAATTAACCAGTGAGGACAAAACAAGATGTACTAAAATAAAAACTCCAAACAAAACAAAAGAAATAAAATAAAGTATCTATCATGTCTGAAGTCAAAATGATACATGTATTACTTTAGTCACCTGTAAAGGATTTATTTTCACGAACATGATTTATAATTATCAAGGGTATTAGTTTCAACTTAATACCTGCAAATTTGATAGCTAATTAGCTTTCAAATTTTTCAACAAAATGGAAGACTTAAAATTTGATTTAGAAACAGCCTTTTAAACAACAAAGCTCCAAGTTACCCCGTGTTGAATATAAGGTATTTTTACCTTTTTCATCTGAGTGCTTGAAGGTAACATACACATTACAGAGAGGATCACAATCATGCATCTCTTTCACCTTTCAAGATGCTAAGTCCTTCACACTCATGTGAGGCAAATCCATCTGTGTCTCCTCACAGGCTGTCTCATTCCCCCCCCCCCCCACACACACACACCATTACTACTCTTCAGGATCCTTTTCAATGATGCTGGTGTAGTTTCCATGAAGCCACTTTTCCTGATTCTATGTAAGTGTCTCTTCCGCCTGCCCCTACTCCCCCAATCACCAACGATTCCTGTGCTTGGACTGATTTACATTCAAGCCAGTTTTGGTACAGAATACAGAAATATGATTAGATGGTCCTCTTTTTAGAGATTCCAAATGGCATCTTCTCACTATACTTACAATGAACTCTACTTTTTGTTTTGTTTCTCTTATTTTCTCTTCCTTTTCTGTCTTTTCTCTTCTTTCCTTCCCTCTTCTCTTCTCTTCTCTTCTCTTCTCTTCTCTTCTCTTCTCTTCCCTTTCTTCTCTTCTCTTCCCTTCTTTTCTTTTCTTTTCTTTTCTTTTCTTTTCTTTTCTTTTCTTTTCTTGCCTTTTGAAAGAGTGTCTTACTATATAGCCCTAGGTGTCCTGGTACTCATTACATAGATGATGCTGGCCTCAAACTCAGAGATTTGCCTGCCTCTGAGTGCTGGTATTAAAGGCATGCACCACCATGGAGGCTTACAGTGACCTCTAGCTTGTCTCCTGCTCATCTTCTTGTTCACCATGCCACCACACTTGACCTTTCTATGTCTTATGCACATTACTTTGTTTGCTTTAACCACAGGTCCTTCACCCTTGCTGAACTCTCAACATATCATATACTTCTTCATGGCCATCAACAAGTAGCTCAATTACTTGTCCTCTTGAACATCCTCCTTAATTCCTCTATTTAAAGGAATATATACTCATGGATCTGGCCTTTTCCCATAATAGACTGTTTAAGTTTTTTCCATAGCACTTAGTAATATGTGAATATTTCCCAATCACTTCTTGCTCACATATGAGCACCTTTTTCATGGAAGCAGAGCACTGTTCCTTCTATAGAACAATTTCCAACACAGAGGGAAAACTCTGAAAGCAACTGATTCAATGACTAGATTATCTCAAGTGTGCTTCCTGTTATTATCTTCATTTCACATCTGAAGAAATTGAGATTCTAATGTGTAATTTCCACAGTATTTCAGGGCAGAAGACCCAAAAGAATCTCAGTCAAATTTTAATACTGGTTCATCATTACATGACTGAATCTGACATTTCTAACATCCACTCTGTGTTAACAAGCTCAGGTCCCAGACTCTCTGTCTCCCTTGTTTATCTATTATTCGTCTGTCACCCCATTGCACAATCAAGACTCTGAACTTATTAGCCTGGGCATCACTAAATGTTCTTTCATCCATTACATATTTTGATATCTAAAGGACCCATAATAAAATTCAGAGCATAGAAACCCAGGTCATTGGAAACTAGACCTATTCAAGATTCATAAGCATAATTTAACACCCATCTTAGAGGTTAGAAGGGTCAACACTTGTGACTTGAACTTTTCTCATTAGCCATCCATATTTATTGTATTAAGCCATCGGTAAGTACATTGCTCGAGTGGAAATGTGGGCAGTGCTACTTTGGGATTCATCTGCTGTGCTCTGGGCTGACTGTGGAAAGACGTGCTGATGCCTGTACTTCCTGGAGCACGGTGTGCTCTCTATGTTCAAAGTACTTAGCAAAGGTCAAATTACTTCCCTTGCACTTCAAAAAAAAAAAAAAAAAAAGAATTAGACACTTAAGCAAATAATTCAATGCCTTTCACTTTGTGTAATATAAAAAACAACATACATTAGGGGGAAATCCATAATTTTCTGCACATCACCCACCTTAAGACAGACACCACCCTGTGCTTCCTTGGCATCTGAAATTCTCGACATACAACTTTTATATCACTTGGGTAACATTGGCATTTGTAGCACACAGATATTAATCAAAGATGGTTTTGTGTGTGAGTGTGTGTGTGTGTGAGTGTGTGTGTGTGTTTGCTTTTCATCATGGACACACAATCTCTAGTGAGTTAGATTTTGCCAAAGATGTGCAAAACTCAGTGAGCAATGATGCACGAAAGGAGCTAAGCCAAGTGAGTGGGTTGTAGTAAATGTTGCATACAGGGCACCTCTGAGATGGTCATCTGCCCTTTCTTCCTGCTGTGTTTTACATATAAACATTTCCATGCCTCTAAGTAACTGGTTTTCTAACTGGAATACTAAGAAGACTCAGTTAACACAAAATAAATATACCAAAAAACAGATAAAGATAAACAAAGGTTAAACTGGGAGCCTTTCCCTGACCCAGCCTTAATCTGTAACTAGTTGATGACTTTGGAACATTACCCTGAAATTCAAATTAAGGAAGGAGAAGTTTGTATGGTAATATAGACAAATGTCTATTTTAAGACTTTTCTCCCTATATTTTCTTCTCAGAAGAAATCAAAAACAAGTAAAGCAAATTACAGTGATTGCCCAGATCCTCATAGTGTCTGCGACTATTTTCTATTAAATATATAATCACCTGCACAGCTCATTGGAAGTTCTAAACATCTTCCACAGAAATGTCTTCAGAAAAAAATAAAATAAAAATAAAAATAAATAATAGTACTGGTATCCTGAAGATAGATTATAAAAATTGAGATCATCTCTGTTTATTTGGTTTTTGAGTATTATGTTTTAAAAAGTGATTTTTAAAAATATATATTTTATATTGCATATACATATAATCACCACCAATAATTATTTGCAGTAAATACATTACTATTTTGAAGAATAACTTTTGAGTCTGGGATGGGAAACTGGAAAGACTTAAATCTCCTCTTGGCCAGCATATTGCAAATCACTGACTTTATGTGGATCAGGGGAAGGCATGGAGTTCCTGGATGCTACGTGAGGAAATCACTCATCAATACTTGTTCATCAGATTCACAAAATAAATGAGTGGGTGGATTCAGTTGACATGGTTAAGTGAGATACTGAGGGATATTTTAGGTCTTGAGTGCTAATAATCTGCATCTTCCCTTTGTTTGGGAAATCTCACCTTGATTCTACTCTTCATCTCTTTATTTATTTTTGCATTTCTCAATTTGTCTAAAACAATAATGGTTTACTTAGGAAAATTTTAGAAGATTTTATACATAACTTCTAATCAAGAGAAGGAGCATTATAATTTCAGAGTCTGCATTTTCTTTTATTTTCTTGTATTCCTACAATGTAGATTATTTCACTTTGAGTACTTTGCATAAGCAAATGTAATAAAAAGATAGGATTCAAATTATTCATATGAGTTGGTAAGTGCTTTTTACACGCAGGGCAGGGTCACATTCACAGTCCACCTACCCCTTCACAAGGCAAGCACTGGGGAGCAGTTGACACTGGTAAATAAGAATGCATCCAGTGATAGATACAGGGCTCTGTGGGTACAGAGAGAAAATGGTAGAGACTGAGAGAGAGGGCTAGGGAAGAAGGAAAGCCAGGAAGGAGGAACACTCTGAGAGACCCCCCCCCCCAAGACAGGATGTTCACAGCAAAGAACGAAGTGGAGAGGTGAAGCAGCTCTAGGGATTTGAGTGTTGAGGTAAATTTTGATAAACAATTATAATTTGTTCACTTGGGGAATATAAATACACACAGATGAAAAGGGAACATGGCCAACTGTAGAGAGGCAGGAAAATGTTCTCAGAAAACTCTGACTTCCAACAATAGCATGGCTACAGATAAAGCTGCAGATGTGTAGAGGGATTCACGTCAAGTTGCACCCACAATCCTAATTGCTTTCATTTTTACTAAACACAAGGAGCCACAGTGGGAAGCTTTGATACTTCCCACCCATCATTGTACAGGGGCCCTGTTCTTTAGTCATTGTTCCACTGAGAAATAAGAAGCTAGACTAAGGTGCATATGCTAATCGGAATACTGTGCAAATGCATGGTCATTGATCAAACTAATTTTAGCTGACTCCAGTTTTAAAAATGACGGTTCCCATTGGCTACCTAAGACATAATTAAAATTCATTCTTAAAAAAAAAAATCTCAAGATGAATGTGAAGGAGCTCTCACCTCACAGTATGGCCAAGAACTAAACACAGATGCTTGAGAGTACACACATTGTCCCCAAACAAGCTCGAGAAAGCATGAAAACTTGGATTGCGTTGTATTGAATGTGTACTGAAACTCAACAAGAAAAGTTAAAGACTAACAGTGGTTGAATTAACCTGTAGAAAGTGTTTCTAGTTTAAAAAAAAAAACTAAAATATTTCTATACTATGTTTATTGCTTTTTTAGCAAAATTATACTTAGAAAAATAAAGACCACCAGGCAAAATTCCCAGAGGTAAAAGCTCCAAGTGTCACAATTTGAACGGAGTGAACTTGATCCAGGGATGTAATTGTACAATGTAAAGTTTAAGTGGAAGTTATTCTGTTGAATACTGATTCAGGAAAATACGGATGGAAACCTTATTATTGTAGAGATAAATAAGGTATAAAAAATGCCCTGGGAATTAAGTTGAACTAATGAGAATTTCTTCTACAGTTTAAAGAAAACTCTATTGTGTTGGTATTATCTAAAGAAATATTTATTTTATATTTTAAAAAATCAAGTTAAAACATCCTTATTACCATGATTATATGGTCTGGATATTCTCTGCTACTTTGAAAGCAACTGAATGAGAAGTGAGACAAAGAAATGTACACTGTGATTTCACTGGAAAACACGGATATAACTGACAAGTTCAGAAAATAGTGCATAGTTGTCAAGTTATCTTAATGAATAGTATATTTTCAATACTTATATGACATTTTAAAGATAAGGAAAGTGTCCAAAAGTGGAAATTTTCATACATCGGTGTTATAAAATCTCTATAGTTAGATTTTCAAAATATTTCCTTCTCCAAATGTAATGGCATTTCCCAGAATGGAATGGCTTCTGTTTCATACCTTCTTATTAGATTGCTTAGTATTTCTCTGATCAGAAGATAAGTTATTGTGGATTCCTCTCTATGTGCAGACACTTAAGATACAATGAACCTATTCTATCACCATAACTCCGATGGCATTTCTTGGCACAATTGTTATTTAAATAAGATCCACTAAACTGCTTGAATAGGAAGAAAAAATGTGTTAGTGAATTGTAGAGAACTGTCTTTATCAATGACCTCCCATACATTCCCCTGAGCAAATAATAGATGTCAGGTAAGGAATGAGTTACTCTCAGCTCTTGCCTTTCATCCAGTGGGATAAAGATCACTATTTTAAGGACTGTGTGAGGGGATTTTTTTTCAGTTGCTACATTTTTAATGGGACATAGTTATTTTTCCTATATGAATGCTAGTCATTTTACTTGAATATTATTGCCTTTTAATGATAATCTTTGATCTTGACTATGATACATAAATATGATACATGATATATTTTTGATCATGACATAAGACGAGTTTAGTTAGTGAGTTATTTTTTCACTTTAGGTTTTTGCCTTTTTTTTTAGGAAGAACAGGAAATAAATGTTTTACACATATTATACAGCCAAGCACCAGAAAGCACAATGCCATCTGTTTGAGCTGTGGTCTGTAATAAAAAATTAAATAAAAAACACTGAAAATCTTGTCTATTATCTTTCACAAAGCAATTAGTTGGTGGAACTCTGATTAGACACTAAAGATTCTTATTTTTTTAATTATTCATCAGTTTTATATACATTTGTTGTAGCCTTTGATACGAGGGGAGGAGACATATTATCTTGATTTACTTTTGTCTCTTTTGTGTGGTGCCCAAATATGTAATTTTCCTCTTCTCATTGTCATCTCTAAAGGTTTTTCGACAGATAGAAATTGAAGTAACTCATCAACATATAAGTAGGGATGGATTTAAGTCTTTTAATAATAATTAGATGTTTTAAAATCTAAATATTGGCTAAGGCTATATACACAAAACTCAGTAACCAGTATAATTTTTATTTTTGCATATTTGGATATTATATATTAATAGATATCACATGATGTTGCTAAGCGAATAATACAAAATGTTTAATATTTTATTTCATCTCATCTCTAAAATCTTCTATCTATGTGTAAGCAGAAGCCATGCCTGATCCTTCACTGACAGGTGACATCTCTGGGGTTGGGAATCTAGTATGGAAAAAGATACATAACTTAAGCCTGGACAGAAATAGAGTCCATCAAAGTTTCTTTCCATATAAATAATTTGATAGTATGATGATTAGAAAGAATACTGTGTGAGGTGATGGAAAATCTTCCACTCATCTTTGAAGGGAGCCTAAGACCAGCAACTGTGCATCCAAACCAGTGCTTGAAAAATCTGCCCTGATCCGCCTGTGAGAGCTTCTGTGTGCTCTTCCCTCTCTTTTCCTGAGCCCCCTTCTCAGCATCCTGTCTGACTTCTTCCACCAAGACAATAGCAAGAGCTCTTCAAAGAAGAATTAGGAACATATTCTCAAGCCATGAGTTTTTAAGAAGTTAGAAATAACAACCCGACCCTCCCCAAATGATAGGTATGAAAGAGGTAAATAACAAAAATGGATCAAACTGTAAACATATTAATTAAAAATAAATTTATGTAAATCATGACCAGATTTCTGTCTCCACTCTCACAGTCTGCATTTTGATAGGTTTTGCTTGCTCATTTTCTCTTTCTGACCTCGGAGTTTTCCCCCTTCCCATCCTCCTCCTCCTCCTCTCCTTTTTCTTACCCCTCCCCATATCTCTAGTTTTATGAAGGTGTTCCATTAGATAAAAAACACCTCAGATCTAAACTCAGATACTGAATTTCAGAAAGACACAATAAATTTTCTGCTTCCATGTGGAGTACAGGCAGTAAAAAACACTCGTTCATTTATTCTCATCATCATCATCATCATCGTCATCATCATCATCATCACAATAATTGAAATAATCCTTGACAGATTCCAAAGAAAGGTGGTAGAAAATGCCAGAGATGGAGACAGGGTTGGTATGGAAAACCTTAGAGGCCTTGGAGAAATAGGAGAACTGGATGTTGAAACCATGTCTCACTTGTTCTCTTTGAATCAGTCATGGAGAAAAGGAAGGGAGAAGAAAAGAGAAAAGGAGGGGAAGGGAGTGGGGAGAGTTGGTAGGTGAAGGGAAGCGAAGGCTGTTCAGAAACAGGAGTGTGAGAAGAGACAAGGAGAGGGAAGTAAGAATAGTCCTGTTATTTGCACACATGGCAGAATGAATTCCATTGTGTATGGTGAATGCATGGCAGCCTTTTAAAATGAAGATTCTAGCTGATGAGGAAATCTTGGGAATGCCCAACCCCGCCATTTTAATCCATTCAGTTATATAAAGAAAGAATGAGATTCAAACTGTCGTATCGCTGCAGACAGAAGAAGGTCTAGAATTGAGATGATCTCAACAGAGATATGGGACACAGTTTTTTTGGTTTTGGTTTTGTTTAACTGTCTGTGGAGCATGTGAATGACTGCACATAGGAAGAGGGTGTTCCCATTTCTGAAGGATTAGTATGGAGGGGCGAAATAAGCTGAAGGACACAGAGAGGGTAATCAATCTAGACCAAAGGATAATGAACCTGCTGTTGGACATGTGTTCAGAGACCCTCAGTGGTGAACAGGTGAGTGTGTGTATAGAGATCCAGTAGACACAGACATGATAGATGACCACAGTGTGTAATCAAGGCATTACATACATGTGTCATGTCTGCAAACTTGCATATGCGCATGCATGTGCACATGAACAATGCAGAAATGAGCCCGTGCTGCACTCTCCGCTTGTCACTGTTGGAAAGACACCAGACTGAATGGAGAAGGCAGCTGTGTTCAGAGTGCTGAGCAAGACAGAAGGACCCCTGATTTCTAACCCACTTTTGCTTTCCAATAACAAAGTACTTTTCAAAATCTAACAATGACAAGGGTCACAGAAAACTGTTAAAAAAAATTAAAGTAGCAAGCCCCCATCCCCACAGCCTAGGCTCCCCTGTTATTTTTAAAGTATAATAGGAGCGCTTATCAAATTTGTATCAACAGTTTATGATGTGCAAGGCCAAGTACATATTTATTACTTGAGATGATTTTAATGGTGATGGGAAAATGAAGAATTGTGCTCAGGAAATGAGTTCTCACTGTTAGGACTCTGAACCTAGCTCACTGCACACTGCACACTGCACACTGCTGGGGCCCAACTAAAGTCATCTCCAGCCATTAGGGGATGGGCTTGGTAGACAGGCCTATTGCTAAACTTTACTAGAGCTAGAAAACCTGAGCTCTATCTGCACTTTCTGTCCTATCATGCTGCCCTAGAATTACTTACAACTTTCAAACAAGCCTTCAGAGTCCAACGGACCTGGCAAAGAGGCACAAAGCAGTAAGATCGGGGACATTTTATAAGTTGGGAACACAGCATTACAGTTGCCTTGGAAGACCTTAAACTTGATGTTGGTCTCATTTGGATTTCATAAGCTAAATAAAATGCTGGAGTGGTGTGTACTCTCCATGGATGCTTCATTAATGTTTTACTGTACTAATTTATTTTTCTAAGGCATATAATAAAATGTTGCTCCCTGAAAGTGCATTTCCTGTAGATACTGCATTAATTTATCACATGAAAGGAAAATGTGGGATCTGAGTCATTTTTTGCTTAATAAAGTACATAATTTAAAGCCTTAATATGTTCTCAACACTAAATAAAAATGTGTCTTGAAATGCTAAACACCATTTTCAAGTACAAATGATCATGTGTGTGTGTTTCTAACAAAAAGTACACACACTAAGGGAAATTGTCAGAGTCCTATAGAAAAATATTTACCCTAAGTATTATGGGAGCAAATATATTAAACTTGTTATTTATAAAACCATTCTATCTGTTAGCAATTTATCACCGATCCAGTTGATTTAAAGGTTTCTAGAACCATTTATGCAAATTTTGATGGTGAATTCAAAGATGTTTCTTGTGCAAAAAAAATCAATATCATAATTCATAATTTATAATTTGAGGGTGACTTGCTCTACAATCTGAAGGTACCTCGATGTTCTTTCACACCCATTTAAAGAAAATCGGAAAATTGCCCTGAGCAGGGACTTACAGTGGAAATATATCAATATATAATAAAATGTACAACCTTCAATTCTTCTCCATAATTCTCTTTACATTATAACAAAAACCGTAGAGGGCTAACGACATGGGGAGTAGTTGGTGCACTATGACAAGATTCTGTGGTGCTGTGTTTTGTTTAAAATCATCTTTATGCCAGAAACCTCATCCAAGTAAATTTGTAACTTACCTAAATGGATTTTCTTTCTTTTTTTTTTTAAAAAAAATTCATCTTTCTAATTAAAAAGCAAAACAAACTTATTGTGATAACACCAACAAACAAGTATCTGAGGCTGCATTTCTTTTCCAGGCCCACAGACAACACAGAGCATACATTAGCCAACTTAGTACCGTGTGCTTCTTGGGAAATGAGAGGAGTAAACATCAGAAAAAAAAACTGAATTCTGATAAGATTAGTTATTTTTCCTATTTAAAAATATCTTAGATTGAACACTACAAGGAGAAATGCCATCTAGCTGTTACTTGACAGTCAATTTACATCTCAAACAGAAACTACTCCAGAAATATTTTTTGACCAGACCAGATATGTAAGAAGGACTCAAACTTGAGTAAGCAGTGCCTGCCTCGTCACCCTGTCCTGAAGGACACAGCATTTGTGTGAATTTTACGAACTGTAACACTTCTACCTTTTCAAGGCTGTACTCTCTACCCATCACCCAGGAAGGGCGGTGGCTCTACCAGAATTTCCACAGCAGAATTCGTAAGAACCATTATCTCAGAACTAAAATGATAAATTCAAAACACATTCTATGGTAAGACAACACAGAGAGTTTTTAAAGCACCTAATGTGCTCTTCAGCCTTTCTGTAGCTAAGCATTCAAAGCCCTATTTTAATAATCATTAACATTTGAGGAAACAACCTTTCCTCTGAAGAGACTGGCTTACACACAGGCAAAGCTGTCTCGTGATTTTAAACCTTTCATATTTTGATCAAAAGCATTAAAAGCTGACTTAGTTAACAATTCCTCTAACTATAGCAGATGCAGGTTGGATCAATTGCTTTAGCTACATTCCTGAACAGTTTCCAAATGAAGAGAGACAGAGAGAGTCAACTGTCCTATTAAAGTGTCATCTTCCCCTCAAACATTTATGTATTTTGAACAGAAGCAGTGTATGCTGCCCTCCAGGAGGCCTTGTGTCTCTGTACAACGACAAGCTTGAACATGGAGTAGCGAATCTTCTTACTTTCAATATCCATCACACGCAACTTTTAAAAATAGCCATTTCAACTTAGCCTTTGCCACAAAATAAACCAAATACAAGGAAGTAAAAATGAATATGGGTGTGCTTACCTGTGACAAAGACTTCTGTGTCCAGAAGGGCAAAGCCAAAGGCCAGAAGTTTGAGCCACAAACCCATGGTCATATCTGGAGATCAGCTGTGCCCCTAAGAAATAGGGTCTCCCTGAAAGGCAAAATAATGGTTATCTCTCTCGAAGTTTGTCTTTGTAAAGCTAAGTCAAAACTAAAAGAAAAGAACACATACTTTGCACTCTGTCTTATCAGATGGGGAGCAAGTTTCCTACTCTGTTACCCTAAGAACAAACCACTTGCTAGCTACATGCACTGCTAAATGGTGATGTCAGATTCGGTTTTACTAACTTCTCCAAAAATACTGTAAAGGGTCCTCTTTGCAGGAAGTTAAAAAAAAAAAAAAAAGGTCGTTCAAAGTCAGTGCAATGGCTTCTTACTTCCTTAATTCAAGTAATTACGCTGTTAGCAGTTCGTCTCAATTTTCCTCTAAAGGAAAACAGTTTTAAACTATATAAATATAGCTCCTTTTTAATATCTTTTTAAGGAAGCTTTATTCAAAAACAATACATCCCTCCCAAGTCATCAATAATTTTCTTACCCAAGATATGACAAGATTCCACATGAGTATAACAACATAGGGGTTGGCAAGATAACACAGTGACTAAGCTGGTACGAGGCTCTGAAGTTCGTTGAAGACGACCAAGTGACCCAAACCAACTGTCTTTCTGCTTATGTCTGCCAACTCCTGTTATTTACCATAAGGAGCTCAGACTCAAATGGTATGCCTATTTCCTCGGTTATGTGGCTTTCCTATGCAAAACTACCTTTGCTGGCTTTAAAGAGCCTCCCAACTTGTTTTTTCAGGGCTGCTGCTGGTGGTTTCATTGAGTTTCATGCAGGTATTTCCTTGAGCAGTGGAGTGACAATCTCCTCTGTGCCTCAGCGAATTCCGCTTCAGGACAGGAGTGCCCCTACATTTGGGGTTGCTCTGTGTTATTCACCAATGAAAGGAGAGCAATGAAAACCAAGCCTTGTCTTTTAGAAAGTTAACTTGTTTCTTTTGATCATAGTACTTCTTCACCACACCACACACATTCCTGATCAATTTCACATGTATATTGCATTTACATTATTTCCCCCAACTCTCTCTTTTCCACAGAACCCCCTATGTCCATATACACAGATTCATCTCTAATTCATAGCCATTTATTCTTTAACTTTTATTGCTACACACTCACACACCTACAAATAAACACATCCCTACACACACACATACACACACACACACACACACACACACACTCCTATACACACACCCCTACACATGTACACACACACACACACACACACACCTGAAGGTATAACCTATTGAGTTTGTTTAGTGGAGTGTGTGTGTGTGTGTGTGTGTGTGTGTGTGTGTGTGTATATGTCTATGTTTGTCTGTGTGTGCACAGGGCTGACTACCTGGTATCACATAACTAGTTAGGGAGCTCACCATGTGAAAGTCTAATTCTTATATTCAGCAGAGTCCTTAACTACCTTTCATGTTTCATCTTGGGAGGGGGCATCTGAGATTTCCCTCATGAACTTTAGCATATCAACTGATCTTGTCACCGTTAAGGTCATGCTAAGGTAGTAAGCCATTTATTGAGGTTTCATGAGGGTACCCTTCCCGCATATCTAAAAGACACTATCTTGTAGCAGATTTTCCAGTCCTCTGGCTTTTACACTCTTTCCACTGCCTCTTCTGTGAAGTTTTCTGAGCCTTGAGTAAGTTTCCTAAGCCTTGTGTTACAGATGCATTGATTTGGCTTGGAAACCTCAACGTCAGTCATTCTCTGTATTTGACTGGTTGTGACTTCCTATAATGGTCTCCACCTACTGCCAAAAGAAGCATCGGATGAGGACTGAATGAATGATGGTTATTCTCAGGGAGTTTGCCAATAAGAACATATAGCTGTATCGAGGGAGACTATACCAATGCCTGGCAAACATGGAGGTAGAAGTTTACAGTCAGGTATTAGATGGAACACAGGGTTCCCAAGGAAGGAGCTAGAGAAAGTACCCAAGGAGCTGAAGGGGGCTTCAACCCTATAGGTGGAAGAAGAACATGAACTAACTAGTACCCCTGAGCTCATGTCTCTAGCTGCATATATAGAAGAGGA